>UELV01122226.1:0-17371 GCA_900490015.1 Megastigmus stigmatizans | reverse complement strand
CTCTCTCTCTCTCTCTCTCTCTCACGCTCTTCTTGTCGGGCTAATAATAATTTCCTCAATAGCGCTGCTATCGTAATTAGTTATACACGTTGTTTTTGTGCGCAATATAGTTTTGCTAATGAAAACGTACTACTTATGGAGAAGGTCTCCATTTATGTATCGTATTTCCATAAAAAAGTACTCAGATTCAATTATCCTTGTTCGGAGGAAAATATCGAAGAATAATGTCCGTTAAATTCATGTTGATTGCAGGACATCGTGGATTTATATAGATATATTTATAGAGATGTTTACAATCAAATTTTATAGTAATCATCGATCGCGAAACGAATACTAAATATTTTGTTCAGTTTTAAATTCAACCCTAAAGTTCTATATTTTCACTAGGAAAAACAGTGCAAAGTGAATGACTTTATGCACGAAATTTTGAAGAAATCGCATCGGCAATATTTAATAAAGTTGGTACTTCAGATTCTCAAATGAATCTATATGCTGTAAGCAGAGCAAGTGCTGAAGCGTTGGATTGGAAGGAGCAATGGTAAGTGCGAAATTAGCTCGACTTGGTAAGATTACTAGGTTAATTAGTTTTCCTCTTATAGACAGCAGTAGTCCCGAATACTAATTTCTCTGGTGTAGCTATAGTCACAAGGGGATGTGTGCTCAGATGTATCAAATATTTTATTCAGTTATATACGCCCAGCTGCAGCATGTATTTCGTAATTGAGAGCAATCGATTCCAATCTACCAGCGAGGAGAGCTTCACAATTGTACAAACAGAATTATTTCTAATCATCCCCTACAATGACGCGTCAACGTGGTCGCGGCATCAGAAATAATCCCTCGAAAGGGCACAGAAATGGTGCTGGCATGCATAAAGCAGCTGCAGCACGGCACGTGTGGGAGGCGAAAAAAAGGCAAAAAATTAATATAAGTAAACAGGGTGGTAGAGCGCGCGAGCGACAAGTTCAGAACCGACATCAAAGTCTTCACTCGGGACACGATCCTCTCTCTCTACAACTCGTCGCTGTAGAAAAATGATGCGTGTATCAAGTGCGCGACTGGCGCCCTACAACATCAAAGCAGCAGCAGCAGCAGCAGCAGCAGCGGCATCAGCTGTGCACTGTAAAGCCCCACCCGACATATATTCATTCCAAAATAACGCCGCTAACTCTGCGCGCATCCCCATCCTCCCTCCTCTTCAACTTCAAGCCTCCCTCCGATCCCCTCTTCCTCTTTTGACGCATGGATTGCAGGTCGCGCGCTCGCAAAAAAGGAGCTACAGAAGCATTCGACAAACAGAGAGCGTCAATTTTTCTCTCCTCCCTACAACTCGGCATCTGCCTCTCCCTCGTTCATTCACCATGGAACACAGGTATAATCGATTCTGAAATGCATTTTGGGCGGTGCTCGGCTATTTGCTACTACTGCACTGCTACTGCTGCTGACCGAACAAAACGCAGGCACGTGTCGCGCTGTTAATTCGCATAATGACTGTCAGCGTTTTATGCGTATAGGTGTGCGTGCACGAGTGTTTATGTATATGCACAGTCGCGTCGAAGTCTATACTGCACGAGAGCAGGTTAATTCGCAACTGTGCACATATCTAAATCAGTAGTCCAGCCGAGAGAGAGAGAGAGAGAGAGAGAGAGGGTGGGAGGGTGAGAGGATAGATGGAAGAAGAAGGATCCATGGACTATATATTGGGTCTAATTGTGTCTGTATGTAGGTGCAGTGGAGATCGTTGGGATTGGCTTACTCGCGCCCTGGCTTTTACGCTTCGGGGATCAAGCGGCGCCGTTAGTCAATTTTGCAGCCCGCCGCGCCTGCAGCCACTCGAAATTCATCGTTTCCTCGACACTTCTATATAATCCCCTTCTTCTATATATCTATACGCAAAAGCTGTCCTCTAGATATTACAATGACACTCGATACAATTATTTTGAGCGCATGCAGCCCCTCTTTTCCTCTGTACTATATACTTGGTCTGCCTATACACAGGGAGATGAATATATCTGGTGTGATGCGGGCACAGAAAGCCAGAGGTGCGACGAACTAGCAAGACAAGAGAGGCATTGCTGCTGGTGTTGGTTCTGGTGCTGCTTTCTCTCTCTCTCGCCTCTGCTTCGAACGCGTCAATCGTGGGAAACGAGGAAGCGAGAGAGATGGATGTGGAGAGGAAGTCGAGGACGGAGATGGAAAATGGGACAATCCCGTTAATGGCGCGCGCGATTCTCCGATGGAGTTTCGCGGAATCTTTGTCGAGAGTCCAGGCCACAGGCTGTATTATTATACGCGCATTCATTATATTATCTGTGCGTGGCTCTGCTGAGACTTGGACTGCTGCTGCCCTGTCTCGCTGCCTTATTCTTTTCATTCCATTTTCTTGGATGGGTATTGTTCGTTCGAAGACGGGAAAACGATCTCTTTAACTTTAAGAATTTGCGAGCATCGATCAATATTTTATCGCGACTGCACCATATAACATCATAAATGGAATATGTTGAATATATACGTGTTTGAGTATTTCATAAATATCGACCTGAGGTATAAAGCTATATATCAATATGCTTCGAATGATAAGGTCCATCACTTCTATCATAATTTATGACAGTCGTTAAACTATTAATCGGGTCTAAATAATATATGGTTAATAACTAATATTTAATATTAGTTATTAATCCATATATTATTTAGACCCAATTAATAGATTAACGATAATAAATATTAACTCGCTAATGTTCAAGAACCCATTTTAATATCCTAATGAATATTCAAATAACGTTCACAATGCTCATATACTATAAATTCAAAGCCACATTCGCAATGTTCATTGAATCTCGTTCATTAATAATATATATACGTTATGCATCTTGCCAGTGGCTGAGTCTCGCTGCTTCTACTTTTCAATATAATGATTTAATCAACTATAACCAAATAACGTTGGCAGATATACAATCCAGCCCAGACCTAGGCTTCAGCCACACTTTTCCGAATCCCCCGCACAAATTGTGCCGAGTATATACACCACTGCTGCACACGCAGGCAATGGAGCGAGTGCAAACGTATATACGAGCACGACTCAAGTCACAGAATCCATAGCCAACAATCTTCCGTCGGTTTAATCGGCGCTTAATCAACAACGCATCGAGATTTAATACGTGCACTGCGCACCAACACAGATTTGCACATTATCCCCTCGCGTATATACATGCGCGCATATCCTCGACGATATATACCGGCGGAGAACTGCAGCGGAGAACGAATATCGCTTCTATATATATATATATATATCCATAAATAGAGAGCGGAAGAGCTGGGGGAGAGAGAGAGAGAGAGAGAGAGAGAGAGAGAGAGAGAGAGAGAGAGAGAGAGAGAGAGAGCGAAAGCAAGTCGTCGTTGGCGTTTGGCATTATCGGATTTGTAAGCGCAACGCTCGGTCCCGCTGCCGCCGCCGCCGCCGCCGCCGTGCAGCCGCTATACTACGCATCGATGCGTTATATTTCCAATGCATACATAGACTAAATGCGCCGCGCTTACCCCGATAATACTGGGTCACGGTGTTCCTATATATGTATATACCTGGGGCCACTGAATCGACGACTCTATTTCATCTATCTCTCTTGCGCTCACTCTCTCGCTCTCGCTCTCGCACTCGCTCCACCAACTCCACAGCTATCGGGCTCCAACTATCGAATGCCTAGCGATACGCGCCGCTGAACCGTGGGCGAGCTGAAGAGGCTCTTAAATTTCCATCGGACTCCCGGCTGATCGTCGAACGCTCGTGGATATGTCAAAGAGTATTGAGTCTCTCTCTCTCTCTCTCTCTCTCGCTCTAGCTGTAATGTGTATAGGGGATGTACGCACGCACTCGCTTTTGCGCGCTACAGCCCTTCGAAAAACAGTTTATGAGGCAATTGTGTCCTATATTTGCTCTGCACTCCGACACAGAGTTTGGCGGGACGATGGAGAGGCAGAGAAAAAGGGGAAGCTCTGGATTAATGCCGAAACGCGCGCGCTCGGTGATAGTGCTTTACACTTTTTTTACACTTTTTTTCTACGGAGATCGCAATTCGATTATCCTCGGAATTACACTAGTCGCTGTTGCAATGGATTGGCTGCAGTGTCACTATTTTACATATTTATCGCATGAGCTCAATTTTTGGCATAGCCATAGCAACTATGATTTATGTTCGTGGTGCGGAAAAACTTGCGTTGATGATACAAAGCGGGACCGTTTTGTTGATAAGATCAGGGAATTTTTTTTATACGCATTGTAGCTGTAACCTGCTTATGATATATTTTTTATTTTAACGTCCTAAATATAATAGAATTAAATCTACTAAAAAGAGAACGACACCTAAATCCCACATATGCCTTTCAATTTAATATATTTTTTTCATAATTACATATTTTTCATGCATTGGTGCCCCTATCTTAAAAATTTAACAAGCTTTTTACGGACTTTTACCGAGTTTCCATTTCACGTTCTAGTTAAACCACCCGCTATATATTATACCTGATGACGGCATATCGATAGAAACTGGCTAATAACCTGGCTTTGCGTTGCCTACTATCTATGTGACCACGTGACTCTGGGACGAGCCGTATACCTAATGAGCACGCGCGTGAAGCTGTTTTTGTGTGCAAATTTAATAAATAGTAATATTAAGTAACTACGACGGTTTAGTTTTGTTTTAATTATAAAAGTCTAAGATATAGTATGCTTTCATTACACAATTATGTCTGTACTGATACTTATATATTTATGTATGGGAATGTGCGTTGCGAATTTGAAGGTTTCTGGGATTTTAGCCGATGGAGCATAATTACCGACAATTACCGTTTCATACATTTTTTCGCTCAATTTTCAATATTTCAACATTATTCAGTTGTGCCCAACTCTCTATAGTCTACCAGAATTGGGCTCAACTTGCAAAATGTTAAAATATTGAAAATTGATCGAAAAAAGGTATGAATTCGTGAGTGTCGGTAACTCTACTCGTCCGGCTCCTCCTAAGCAGATTTTTCAGAGTGATTTCTCTGATTACTGAACTTACAGATTCTTCGCCAGTCAAACCTGGCAATTCTCTATACCAAGCCACTTCCAAGACAAAAGTACCAGATATCTATCTTAAAAATCCAATTATGCTTCCAATCTTGGTTACGAATAAAAAAAAACGCGTCGCTCGTTGGTGTAGTACAAAGTCGCAGTGAAACGGTGCGCGAACCGACAAGTCCAGAACCCAAGCATAACCGATATCTTTAATGAAACAATTTCCTGCTAGTGGCCATTATATCGCATAAGCCGCGTGCTGCCGAACAAGCCCCTGCGATTTTTCCAACAAGTCCCTCTTCTTAAACGCCGTAATCGACACTATTAAGCCACTAGTACGGCCTGGCGGAGCTCGGGTAGCGCTGCAACAGCTGAAAAACACGCGTATTAAACGCCTATGTGCCTCGGCAAATGATAGGGTGGCCTCTGCAACTCTACTCGTGCTGCTGCTGCTGTTCAGCTGCGGCCGAGAGAGAAAAACGACTATGTACGAAATAACAATAATCCTTTAATGCGATTGACGGATACGATGGTGGCCTCGTGTGCCCCTCCTCTTCCACTCCATAACAGCTATACCACGGCTCCCTTTTCGCCCGTGTGCAGCTTAATTAACAGCCGAGTATGGAATTTCAGTGCAGTGCTACTGCAGTGCACTGCCGCGCGCGAATCGCCTCCTGCCCCATATATACAAATGCGCACGGCTCAGTTCGTATATATATATATATGCGCCTACTACTCTCTCTCTCTCTCTCTCTCTCTCTCTCTCTCTCTCTCTCTCTCTCTCTCTCTATGTATATGTGAGTATACGAAAGTCGTAAAAGCTGAAATTACATAGCTCCCGTATACCATTTCGAGGGGCTTATCGATGAACTTTAGATGCAACGATCCTTAGCTCGACTGCCTTGGCTACACGACACGCACACACACACACACACCCACACACAGTACACCAACGACGCATATGTACTGAAAAATGTATATGCAGTGTGCAGGCTCGGCTAGTCGAGCGCCAGAGACAGAGACGGAGAGTCTCTCGGTGCAGTGTACAACTGCACTTTCGGCTCCCAGCGCAGAAAGTGTGTGTGTATGTGTGTATACAGGTTGTACTTGGTGTCGTACTATATGCAGCTACATGGAGAGCGAATATGTTTGTCTGAATGTATGAGCGGCGGGGCCGCGTTGCATCTGATTGCAGAGGCAAAAGCAAAGTGTTTACACTACTGACCGCTAAAAGTATTTCTCTCGCGGACGTTTGGCTGGATTTGTTTAATAATTTTAGCCTCGCTCACGCGCGCTCATTATTAAAGTGTGTACAAAAATGAATGGACGCTGCGGCCTCGCGAGCCTATTGTAAATAACGCGGTTCTTTTTTTTCTTCCGAGCGGTTCGTAATTGACGTTTATTTATGAACATTTTTCGCGTATAAATATTTTGCTTTAAATAGATCACGACTTTTACATTTAAGAGAAAAGAAACGGACAGCAGTTTATCGGCTTCTTTGTCAAATAACTTTAATTAGTAGCATTTATGCATTCTGCATTTACGTTTTTAATAAATTTATTCCTCTGCTCGGCGCAAGGAAAGTTTGATAAAGGTATCAATTATGCAAAAAGCGCAGGTATAGAAAATTAAATGTGAAACTTTTTTATATAGCCTTTTTTCAACTTTTTTAAATGCCTCCGTGACCCAATATTTTCTTCGAATAATTACATTTTTCACAACTCCCGACATAGCTTATATACCTAGACAATTTTTCTTCAATTTTACGAACAGGCATCAGCTTTTAAATTATATGTGAAAAATTAAACGAAAACCGGTATAAAAATGTTCAGTCCAGTCCTTGAATGTAAATTTTTTTAAATTCAGGTACATTTCCTTCTTTCTCGAATAATATTACCGACCCTTTTGACGTATAGAGCTTAATATAAAACTTTGCTGGAGTTGACAACTTTAACAATAACGGAATAAGCACTCGCATAGCAGCTGCTATTTACTTTATCGATAATTAATACACCTGGGCATTGTACACACACAACTTTAGTACATTGCATCTAACGCAAGTTATGTTTGTCGCTTTTCATGCTTATATGTATGAAAAGTAGTTAGTCATTCGTGCTGCTGAGATAACGCGATTGAACGTGTTAAAAATTAAAAGTTACACTTATTACAGACAATTTCTTAACGAGTTTGTGTATTCCTTTACTTTGAGACAGGAAGTTTTGCCCGTCGTCGCTTTATGTTTTAGCATGCGCTAAATTGCTTTCAATGCTAACTTATATCGTTATTTATTCTATGTGTAATTTAGCGAGTGAGTCATAACATTATCGCGCGCTTTCAGCAAAACTTAAATCGACTAAATTGACTCAATTCTGTGAGACTCGACCAACGCTAACAAACTCGAGCAAGTAGTAGTCACTGTTTGTATAATTGTGTGTATGCCTTGGACGCAAATCTTTCTCTCAGAGAAATAGTCTTACTTATACCCGAAAATTATTAAAACTTCCCATTAATGTTTCTGCAAAATAATGTTCGGACTTTACAACGTACGGACAAATTATAAGCACATGTTTGGAATATCTAGTTTAAAGTATAATAAAGGCCGCGGGCGCAATCGATGTGAAACATACTAAATTCAAAATTAACACTCGCATGATATGAACAAAAAATGAATATTTTGAAAATTAAATTCCACGATATATTGGTTGATTAGGATGTAAATTGAAATGCTACTCAAAAAGCGGTAATTTAATCGAAATTATATTTCCTCTCTTTGTACAAACTTTGTTTCTAATTGATAACTAGTTTCTGAAAATTTATTGGAATTCTAAATTCTTATCAAAAAGTTGTCGAATATAATTTGTTTCATAATTACATGATCAAACTATTGCTTGCGAACAAGTAACAAAGGAATTCACGTGCATTTTTTTTTTTTCATTGCCTTTAAAATATTTGGTTTGAGCCCATCGTCGCATACTTGAATAAAACGTTAGAAACTACAGGGAAGCAGAACATTAGTAAAGTTAGTCTATTATCTGAACCTCCTTTACTTCTATAGTTGCAATGTTGATTCGATTCTTTTTTAAACCTGCGGAGTTTGTAATCCAACTTCTTGCACGACTTCATTATACTTCAGGAACAAGAAAGATTTCATCTGCAACTTTTTTCATGATTCATGCTTCTTTAATTTAGTCATCATTTTACCACTATTATTGCTTTTTTTTTCCTTTTCACGGTTTTATTTATCCCATTTTCAGCAGTCTGCGTAATAGCAATTGTTGCAGAGAATTCCTTCAAATTTTGACACTATGTTTCTGGGAGTAATTCATAAAGCCCTGAATTTTTTGGGAATTTTTTACCTTCTAGCTTTCGAGAAAATGAAGTCCAACATCCACACTTTTACATGCGTAATATCTGGACAGGATGTTGGATATTGGATAGGATAGGAATCTGATATTGTTTGATTAATATTTAAGTTATTAATGTAGAGAATACTATAATAAAATAGGAATAGCTACCTATAGCCGTATAATAAAAGAGCTCACCAAAAATGAAAGGAGGGTTTCATGAGGTTTGTTAGCAATAATTATTCAAAGTAGTAAGTGTAAAAAACCAAATAAATTATAAGCGCTACAGCAGCAAGAGCAACAGGAATCGTGTTAAAAAGTTAACTATCCAGAAGCATGAAAAGAATTGTTGTAAAAAATTTCTTTATATTACATTCTGTTCTTTCTATAAACCACATTTTCCAACTTGAAAAACATCAATGTTCTATTTTGGAATGTATTAATAACTTTAGCTGAATTTATAAATAAGATTAATTAAATAGTACTTAAAATTTGCCGAGCTTTGGGAACGCTTATTTTCTCATTATACATAATTATTTTGCTTACAAATTTTGTTGGTCCGATAGAAAATGATGCACAGGCAAAATTAAGAAGAGACGTGGAAATTTTCCGGAGGAAGAAGAAGAAGAAGAAAAACTGAATGAAAAATTCAGTTCGACGGACAATGCAGTCAGTAATGAAGTTGAATAACTTATTAATACTTCTTATATAGCGCGGGTATTGTAAAAGTAGTAAAATTATGCGGAAACTTTGTATTGAGCGGCATCGTCTAGTGCCAAAAACGCCGGATCTCACATACCGCAGAAACCCCAATACGTTACACAACCCAGTTAAAAAGGGTGTTGATAAACAATTTCCAAAATTCGGAAAAATCTCCAATATCGATGGGGAGACTCGTAATCGCATCAATTAATCGCAACGGGGCGCAGGCGATACGATTTGGTTGAGCGCGCGGGTCAGCGGCATCAAGAAGAGCAGCAGGGAGTGCAAAAAAGGCCATATCTTCAACGAGGCGAAGCGATGCAGAGCTCGTTACGCGCGGCGCTCTCTAAAAGTTGCAATAGCCGTCGAGGCAATTCCTCAGGCGGGTAAACGCCCATTAATCGCCTGCAACGAAATCAGCCGATCCTGAATTTTACATCGTCGAGGCGCTCCTCCGGAATTTTTCTCGCCCGATGTACACTTCGCTGCACAGTAACGGCTCTCTCATTGAAACAACGGCAGCGGTGGCAGTGGCGACGGCGGTAGCAGCGGTACCGGAAGGGCGCAGCATCCCGGAGCGTGCGAAATTGGCAATTAGTCGTGTCCGAGGACGGCGGAGAGCTCCTCGCTCCGTCTCACACTGTCTTCGCGCACGCTGCAGTCCCGCGACCTATCGACGGACGACCAGGCGATATCCAGCTCCTCTCTACGGAAGCTAGTGCTGGATAAATAATTGGCAATTCCTGGGACGCGCGGCCTGGCCAAAGCGGGTCAGCTATAGCGCGTATATACCTACCGGCGACGCCAGCTCATTTTCCCCCTATTTACTCGCCGCTGATGCGTGTCTGGGATTGGACGTATAAATAATATTGCGCTCGAGTGCGCTCTGCTCTGCTCTGCTCCTCCCTCCGTAGTTGTATACATGTATGCGCGCGTGTATACGCGAGTGTGTACCGCACGTGTAGGGGCAGGATATAGATTACGGCAGATGAGGCGCGTGTAATTCGAGACCATGGATTTGGCCTGGGGAGGGGGAGAGCGGGATCGAAAGAGATTTTCTTCCGACTATAGCCTATTACACGCGGCTAGCCGGCCGATATGCGCGGCACTTATTGCTTTCTTGTTAACGCCCACGACGACGACGACGACTACGACCCTTGATTTTCCGAGTTCGACCTTCTAGGTATTGCGGCTACTCGCGAAAATTGGATTTCGAGATTCTTGGGAGTAATCGAGCTGGAATTGTCTCCGGCGCGGGCTTTTTTGTTACATCTGCGGCGACGATATTTATGAAGTCTAACAGAGTTTTATAGATTCTACCGCCAATCAGCACGCGATGCTATATATTTTGCAGTACATTCTCTTTAATGTTTTATCGATATTAAGCTTTAACAATTAAACTACTGCCTCTTGCTCAACAGTTCCGTTTCTCAAAATCTACTATTGATTTTTCTTGTCTCATAACGTTCATCTTTACGATACCAGTGTCATTAATATACCTATAAAAACAATAATAAAATAAAAAAATAAACTATAATCACACACTGTACTACGCTCGCAAACTTTAATATTAAACATAACGAGAACCTTTTTTCCACCTTACTCTATCTCACCTTACCTAATCTTTCGAACTTATCGACATTTATGAAATCAGTATTGTAAAAAAATATGTTATCTTATCGGAATGGCTTATTAGCAAATAAAATGAAAGGAATATGGACTTTTGAGAAACAATCATACCTGTACATATGAATAAAGAACGATAAAAATTTTATACAAATATTAACAATATTAACAACGTAATGGCTACAAAGTTTCAAGGATTCTAGTAATTTGGTTATTTGAAAAATTTGAAGAATTGAGAACTTCAGAAATTATTATTCTTAACAATGAAAAATATCATTATAATCGCTATTATTTCAAAATGTAATTCTAAAGGAATTTGAATAAGACTTTTTTCAACTTTACAAATTCATAATATTTCCCAGTAGGGTGCAAAAAAAAATTTCGATTCATGCAAACACAAATTTATTTACCATCCATGTGTAGCTGCTACTTGCAATTATTGACTAATTTAGGAAAATATTGCAACAACAGTTTGAAAAGTATTTAAAATAAAAAATTATAAAATGTTGTACCAATTGTGAGTAGAAATATGTTGCTAAAATTCTACATTGACAAAAATGTTATTTTAAAACATGATAGGTAGCCCAAAAATCAGTGAATTTTAATTTTGCCTAAATCGATCAAGTACTATTTTTATGAAGATCAATATTTCATCATATGAATTCTTTTAAATAAATTAAATTCTTATTCCTGCAATCATTTGTTACTTTATATATATATTATACTAGTGTATCTAATTTACTTTATCTAATTGTTCTATCGTATAGCTAATAAATATATTTTTATTTGTTTCAGGTAAGTTTACATTTATCATCTGTCTTTAAGTTCTGCAATTTTAAAAATAAGATTTGGTAAGTTTATCCTTAAATTTTTAAAATACACCTTTTTTATAAGAAGGAATATTTATTAATATATTTTTATTTATCTTTTATATTTATTATATTTTAAAAGAAAATTATTTAGCACCTAAAAATTAAAATTAATCTACAATAATGAAATTACTAATTTGAAATACTATAACTATTGTAATACCAAAATAATTTTAAAGATAAAATGTATATAAATCTAATTAGGTATTCATTTAAATTTAATACAATGCAGATAGCATAAAAACGATATATTTTATTGACATTATTCATTATAGGTACTTATATTTATTAGAATATATTCAAAGTAAATTAAAGAAAATATGTATTTACTCACTCCTTTGAGAGTGTAAAATAATGAAAAAAGTAATAGAAAAACGTTCCGTTTTTGTTTGCTTACTGGGTATACTTTACTGATAGCAATCTTCCTTTATATCTCCTTTATGGCGGTTTTGTTCCAAAACAATGGCGTCATGCTTTATGGTAGTCCATGAATTGAGTAATCAACTGTACTAGTAACTATGCATATGCGTATATGTATACATGCATATATATATAAACACTCATACTATACAAAATTATGTCATTCCTATTCATGTAAAAACAATGTTCAGATAAGATTTAAAACGTGCCGCAGTAAAAAAGAAAAAATTTAGGGTAAAAGAAGATATGACACATGAGGTAAGAGCGACAATTACTGTTCTCTAGGCCACTTACTGTGGTCTGTTTTACTATATAAGTTTGAAACGTGTATGCAACTTTGAACATTTGAAGTTCTTCACTTAACTTATACAATGAATTCTGAAAGAGGAGTTATATAAATACAATCGTACTTTTATGAAAATAAATTAAAATTGGCTGAAAAATGTTTTACTTTGGACAAAAATTTCAATTCTTATACAAGTATTTAGGGCAAATATAGTCATAAAAATGTTCTTTTAGAAAAAGGCTAAAATATTATATTTAAGAATATGCATAAATTTTCGTTAAGTCGTCACTCATGAATAAGTGCACATTAAATTATGCACTGCAACTTTTGGTTAACTTTTGTATACTATAAATTAAAAAGATGATGTATAATGACATTCAATGGGTTTTTCATCTTCCGCAAAAAAAGATACTTCTATCAAAAATGATAAGTTACTCGCAGTACACTCAAGGAACTCTGGAAGATAAACGCTCTTTACGTTTGCTGCTATAGTATAAAAGGTATATCTTGGGGCATTGTTCGCGCAACTGAATTTGCAAACCTTTCTTAAAAAATAAATTTACGTTCACAACGACATGCAGCAGAAAGCCTCGAGGTTAAAGTTAGAAACACACTACAATCCCTTACTTTGCAATTAATGTTAGTTATGTGTTAAGAGCAAGTTATTATATCACTTATCTCTAAATAATTTAAAGTAACAGCAATTTTGAGCATTGTTTGTTAAGAGTTTGTCTGAGAGAACGTTGTGATCCGCAAATAACCGAGTTGAAAATAATACTTTAGTGTAAATATTTCTTACAATGAAATTATTTATCTAACATCTAATTAATAAGTTATTTATATATATATAAATAATTCCAATTGGTTCTCCTTAATTCAACATTTACATTTAAAATATATTAAATATTAGTCACATCTGTGTATAGTCCAACGAAAGTACTGCAAACATACCAACCCTGCTACATTAACTAATTACTTACATAAACATTTACATAGAAGCTAACTGCGAAATATCTGTGTAGCGAAATTCCCGAGTGATACATATTTTATGTTAATAGACTGTGTGCAAAAGTCATCAGATAAAATATTTTCAAAAACCGTTTCATATAAAGTTCGCAGTTTTTCCTATTTTAATAGCTGTAGGATTTACATCGGTAAAACCATGGAGTCAGTGCGAGAGTAAGCGTTATCCACAAATTGAGCAAAGAAAGGATGACTCGTGCGATCCGCGTATAGATGATGAGCACCGCGTGGAACTGCGATACATTGAAAACGGCAGCGAGAAAAGGGGCGAGAGTGAAGTGTACAAACGCGAATAGGTGGAACTTCCAGATTCCTGAAACTTACCGCAATGCGTCTCGACTCCTTGCAAAGTACCTTGCTCGTGTTTCGTCTCGCATGTCTCGCGCACTCACATACACACACACACACACACACACACACACACACACATACACACATAACACCAGTATACCGGAGATACCGGCTACATCCTCTTCATTCGAGGTATAAATTCTATTTAACGTTCGCTCGCTCGATTACCTTCTCAAAAATACTTATAATTTATCTGCTTTGCCGCAAACTCCAGTTAAATCCATTTTCTTTATGCGCTAGTATTCCTGGCGTCGTATAAAATTCTCAGGTAATAAAGATGATCGATAGCTCTTCAATTCTAGAGAAAATTTACATGTATATATATGTAAAAACTGGTGGTGCGCAAAAAGCAAGAACTTGATACTCTTCATACTGATTCTCTTTTGAATGAAGAGAATCAGTATTGACTCATCTGCAGCAGAGCAAGTCAAATTTATTCAATAATCACGGAGTATCAATTAGAGAAACTCGATCTACGTACATATATAAAGTACAGCACATATGTATTCACAGTATATCCTTTCTGCGCATCGATAATTCTCGTCATATATAGAGACTGCACTGTACATAAAAATAGCAGCTCGCCGTTTAAGTTTGTCCGATTGAAAGACTGACTGACGTCCCGAGCTGCAGCGAGCGCGATTTTGAATTTCCATCTGAGAATTCTTTTCGTTATTTCGCTGACATTGCACACGCACACACACACGCAGAGACGCTTGCGTTATCGAGGTCTCTGTACTGTTCGCCAAGGAAAATTCAAAGGTCTTTTGCCCATGCACTAGTACAATTTCGCGCAAAATCGAGCTTTTGATTTTCTTCCAGATCCTCGCGCCTTTATTCACCGTCTCTCCCCGCATATATATAAGTTGGTTTCATGCGCACCCTATATACATCTATTTGTGCATCTGACGGGCTCTCCGCCATCAGCGTACTTACATTGTGCGCGCTAGCGTTGAACATCCTAAGTGCCAGATCGCATATCCTTCCTGCTTACTCCATTCTGCTTCACACACACATTCTCTCTTCCTCTCGCTGCTCGCTCTCGACCTCTCCTATAGACAATAAGATTTTATGCATTCAGTAAGTCTAGTATTCATGATTTTTATTTTTATCTTGGAGCGTTGGGATGAAAACTTTTATTTTATCGATCTCACTTTACTGTCGAAAGTATACGGCAGCGAAATGAATTATCGTGCAGTAATCGCAGGTATATTGCTCGTATCCTGTAAACGCTATATTCGATCTTACTTCAAATTGGTTTTGATTCATTTTTAATCAGCTAACAAGAATTGTGTTACGTGATTTGCTTTGAACATGTACAATGCAGTGCTGGCCAGTTTCATTTGCAACTATGTTATGACGCACCTAATTAGACTATACGTTAACACAAAAGAATTTTAATGTATTTCTATATATATATACGCGAGGCAAATTTTATCCTCTATTCTTTTCGTATATGACTGTTGTTGTAAATTACAAAATTTTGTTAAGGAACTCATTATGTGCCATTTTTACTAGTAAACTTTGTCAGTACTTCGAAGATATAGATTAGGATTTAATGAATGAACCAAACATTTTTGATCGCATTTAACTTCGTTAATTTAACGAAAGTAATTTTTTTGATCGACTAGATAAAATATTAAAAACAAAATAATAGAATAAGCATCATAACTTAGACTGACTTATACATTTTGTTGATCCCTCTGATATAGTAGTTGATTAATTCATTACAATATCATTAAAATATAATCAAAACGCAATTACACATATATGAAAATAGATAACGGCAAAAACACGAAAAGTAATCAATAACGTTTACCCGAGATATATACATATATATAGGATTGTTAATTGCACTTATAATAGAGGAGCAATAAAAACTGCAGAGAACGATTCGTCAAGCCTTATGGCCAAACTCGAACGTAATGCGAGGCAAAAGCAGCAGCAGGGAAGTATCGACAGAAGACGGGTGTGTGTGTGTGTGTGTGTGAACTGCAAGCCGGCGGTGGAGGCGGCGCCTTCCGGAGGTTGACCCTCTCTCATTTTGCGCATTCCCGAGCTGCCGCAGCTGCCTCACCCCTGGCCGGCGGCCACCGGTAACCGCCTACATATATATAGGTTTTACTCAACCTGGCAAGAGCAGTGCCTGCGACCCACCTACCTATATGTGCAATCGAATGCATTATGTTCGAGTCGGCTCTGGCGCGGCAGTCTGGTGTACCGAGACAAGCTGCTCCCGCACCAAGTCCTATTACAGCCCCAAACCCGCTAATCCCAAAAACAGCACCCCATCGGAGGCGCGCGTCGATCGAAACGAGTTTGTGCGAGGGGCTAGAGCGTGAAATATTTCGGAGCTGCTGCTGATTCCGATGGTATAGTCTCTGCGGCTGCCCGGGTATCGTAACGAATGAGGATGACGTAGCTGCGCTGGGGGTTTGAAGAGTTCATTAAGGGGTCAGCCAAAGTGTGTTAGGGCTTGTAGCCTTATATTTTAATCAATTGAAGAGCGAGTGTGTGTTTTGCCGCGAGGGTTGATCGAGGGCGTGAGGAACATACCACGCGTATGCATACCATCTGTTTGTGGCTTTACGCTTCATTTCTAAATACGTCTCTTCTGATTAATGCAAGTAAATAGAGCCATACTTGCGTTGTTCCATTCAATTCTTTTCTCTGTTATGTAAAGGTTAAATTATTGTAGTATTTAATTTACTTTTTGTGCTTAACGTTTTATTTTAGATTCTCGCATCGATGTGTTTTACAATGGAGAAATTATTTTGCACTTGTATTGATCAATGAGACTGGCCGAATATTATTTCTGTGATGTAGATTTTTAAGTAATACGAAAGTATTACATAAGCTAAAGGCCTTTTTGTCAATTGGTTTGTCCAAATGTACAAAACATTTAATCTGGTAAATTAAATTACAGCTAGACATATTGTTTGATAAGAAATGCCTTTGATCGCTTTAAGTGTAGAATTTTTCATTTGGATTCCACAAGTATTAATTCAACTAATTTGAAGTAATAAATCTAGTTTATATAAAACTTTTACATTGTTCCCCTAAATAGCTTGAAATTCTATATAAATAGATTTGAGGAAAATGTGCTTTCATATTTAAAGTACTTTGGATCAACTGTAATAACATCAAATTGGAGGAAAAGACGAAAAAAAACCATTGATTTTCTCATCACTTTTAAAGGATAACATAATCTTTTCGAAACATGCACTGATTTAGTTTCCGTAACTATTTGCATCAAAAACGAGCAGTTTTAAATTGCATTATGTGCGTTCGGACTGATCAACTTCATGCATAACATATTAGCGAGATAGGAAACGATGTTAGCATAATCAACGTGCATAAACGCGAGAGGAAAAGGGAACGAGGCAGTAGAGAGAGGTGGAGAGAGAGAGAGAGAGAGAGAGAGAGAGAGAGAGGGAGAGAGAGAGAGAGAGAGAGAGCGGGCCGCAGAGATAGCGCCGATAGCGGTACATAGGAAGAAAGGGCAGCATCGGGATGGCGTGATGGCGATGACAAATATGATCGAACGTGTGTAAGCCTTTTGTGGGGGAGGGATATTTGAAAAGCGAATGGCGGTTTGTTATTTACGCGTTCTCCGTTTGATTTTCGAGAATTAATTGGTCGAGGGCGAGGTGAGGATGGGAGAGAGAGAGAGAGAGAGAGAGAGAGAGAGAGAGAG
>UELV01122203.1:0-16809 GCA_900490015.1 Megastigmus stigmatizans | reverse complement strand
CGACTCTAACCTCAAACGGCGCCGGAGAAACAACACACGGACGGCGCATGGTTTTTGTTTATTTCGTTATTTATTCTTTGTGAGGCCAAAATCAGCCTCACAATGTATACAGCAAAATGTACAGCTTATTAATTTTAGATAATCATTAAACATTGACACATAATTAAGTATTTAATAATTTTAAGTTTTGAATGCATTTTTTGAATTTTGTGCTTGATTATGCGCCATCTTGTACATATTTGGTGAACCACCTGATGAAAGATATATATATATATATATTTTTGAGGTGAATTTTGTCGGCAATACTTGAACACAATATTTTATTAATTTGTTTAATAAATAAGAGTATCCAGTTAAGATAAGCTATTGCGCAATTATATTTTACATTTGCGCAGTTTATAAGCGCTTGGTACAGTTCTGAAAACACAGTATTTATGGAGATATCAAAATTTCAATATGCGAAAAATATGTCCACATGTTTTTTATTTTCTATTAAAAAATAAGACGTGCGCAATTAAAGATACAAGTAGCAGAGTAATACGCTAATAAAAATACGTCGATTGGTATTTTTTTTTTATATAAACTTGTAAATTTTCCGACCGGGTTGGGATAGGTCGTTCCGCCCTTCCGGACTCACCGGCTTGACTCTCCTCTCTGTGACTCTGCGCAACTCCTGCACTGACTCCACTGTACACTGTACAGTCTACAATATGCACTCTATAGTCAGGTCCAGTGATCAGTCACACAGTACACATGCTTGATGCTTCTAGTAGTGCCTGATTTTTTAGCAATATTAATTTTATAATAACATTTAAAATCAAAGGTATTGGTTCAAAGTGAAATGGAAGTGTAAGTAAATAAATATATGTAATGGATAATTGAATCTTCAACATTATTAATATTATTTGTTATGTTTTCAATAGGTTGAAAGATTGCTCAGCTTATCTTAGTAATTATGAAGTATTGGACATTCTTCAAAGTATAAAATCAAATAAAAAACAAAAAGGGCGAAATCAACTGGCAACAATAACCTATCAAACAATAAGATATTTAGAGGATACACCATGCAAAAAGCAGTCTCCAGAAAAAATTAAGTCATTTCTAACAGCACTTGAACCATTCAAACTTACAAAATGTGAAAAACTCACTTTGTTGAATCAATGCCCAAAAACTGCTCTTGAAATTCAATTGGTAAAATTTTAAACACAGTTTATTTTAAAAAAAATTTGATTTATTTCTTTATCAAATAATGATGTATTTTTGTTTGTAAAAAAATAAAATAAATGTCATTAATGTATTTTAGATAATTGAAGATAGTGAAGATCGATTATCAGAAGAAGAGGTGGAAACATTACTTCAAGTAATAACCGAACATTTGGACGAGGAAGAGCAAAGTGCTGAGTGAGGTCGATACTTTTAAAAAAATGTTAAGATTTTGATCTCGTTTTTTATATACATATGTTTATATATAAGTCATCCATCAGTATAATATTGTTTTAAATAGTCTTGTGCAAATCAGCTTCTTTTGGCCTATTATCTTTTTTGATCACCAAGATCATCTATCGAATCTTCATCGATCTAGAATAAGAATTAAACAGTATTTATTACATGTTAATAACTTAGAAATAAAAATTTTAACTTTTTTAAATTACCTGAGGCCATTTTTCTGGAATCACATCAAATAAATCATCCTTGACATCACCTTGTATCACAATTTCATCCTCTCCTGTTACACTTGATCCACAAGCGAACTTACTACCAAAAAACTTTGCTGCTACTTTTAAATCAATATCTGCAAAGAAAAATAAAGTGTTATAATCATGTAGAACATTGGATTCATCTTGATAAATAGTGTATTATATAAAAAATATTATTATATAATAACATTGTTTATTTTCAATAAAATATGAAATAAACTTGATTTAGTTCTGCTTACATAAGATTGATAAAAATATATTGAGTAAATAAGGAAAAAAATTTAATAAAAAAAATGTTAATTGTGTCATTCAATTCCAATTTTACTGTTGCTATAAGTAAATAGCAGACCTAATAATCAATCAAATTAAAAGAGCTCTGAAATTGATCAAAATGTGTGTGTATTAAATGCTAAAATAGTGAATGCAAATTTCAATTAAATTTTCTCCAATTAACTTACCAAATGTACTGAGTCCTTGCACAACTGTGACAGATTTTTTCTTTCCTCTTGGAGCTCTCGAAACTGTGACTAACTTTTGCACTTCTTCCTTTTTCTTTGTTTTAAGCATACCTTTGCCTCCTCGTTTCTGTCTTTTTTTTTCATCTTCACCACCACCAGCCTCTGTATTTCCATCATCCACTATGATAAACAAGTAAAAATTACTTTTGTTAGTACTGTACAAAAACGAAGTGGATGGTACTAGATATCTTGTACCTACTTACCTAATTTTACTTTTTCAAATTCAGATGGTAAATTTTTTTCTAACCATTCCTTACATTTATGATAATCTGGATAATATTCACAGTACTGAATAAAAATATAAAAAATCAATTATTCATAATACAATTATGGAAAAATAATTGTCTTTGTTTTCTTATGAATGTATTCATAATCTATTAATTTAAAAATTAAATTTACCTCAATTGGAAGGGAACAATTTCCACAATATTGAACTTTAATAGGATAAGTAGCACTAGGATCAGGTCCTACACGAAGTTCGGGTTGTTTTTCTTCAGCTGACATTTTTCTAAAATCTAACCTCCAACAAATTAACACAATGCAAATTAAAAGTTCTCAAACGCATAGCATCATTAAGAAACGGTTTAAAAGACTTTAATTAAATTTAAATTTAAATGTTTATGTAAATACACAAAGTTATTAAACACAATTAAACAAAATTAAAAATTTCAAAGCAGATACTCACAAAGTTTTTAGCTTTCAGGTTAAGGATACAGCTGTATCCTGTATATACCCCGGATTCCTCCCGGTGTTCGCGTCAGAACTGTATACTTATAAGTATATATATGTTTGAGAGTTGACTGAGCTTGAGACGCACAAAGTTTGGTTTAAGAGGACGTCGGAGTACCCTGCCTTACCGATAGGTATCTATGGTGCTAAGAAAAGGTTTTTTGCTTCTCAGAAAATAATACATTTTCTGTAAAAAAAAATAGTGGTCCCCAATTCTAATAGTAATAAAGATCATTTATAAAAAAAATTTCTCAGTTAAAAGACATTAATCTGGTCTAAAATTTTGATCCCGTCACGGTATCAAAGTTTTAGAGCATATTAATTTATTTTTACTGAGAAAAAAAATTTATACATGTTCTTTATTATGATTAGAATTGGGGACAACTTTTTTTTTACCGGATTATATTCAGAAATACCGTATTATTTTCTGAGAAGCAAAATACTTCAATTTTAGTAGCACCATCTTACAGTTTCCTTTGTACTCATTGGTCCAATATTTCTGTTTGTACAAGAAAAATGACGGATTTCTTCATTTCATCCCATTTTTATTAGTTGTCCCCCCTTCCTTTATGCACTACTAATATCTATACAAAGTTTCATGTAATTTTAGTACTTAATTTTAAAGAAAACTTTGATTAAATTAGCACCGGTAACTGTTGATAAAACAGAGTACTCCAACGTCACCTTCACTCCGCACGTGGCGCTCGAGGTAAGCATAAGAAATAATAATATTAAGAATCAAGATGAGGCCAGACTCACCAGAGGGCAGAGGCACATATGCAGTCTGCTTGGATTCTGCCATCTTGAATTTATTAACCAATCGAAAACATTTATATGTATTTTAAGAACTTCAAAAATTTATAATTTTGAAATAATTAGATACTTAGTAGGTATATTTCTTAAATATTATGTATAAGGTATACCCAAGTGTGAAACTATAATTATTTACATATTGTCCTTATCGAATTTCACTCAGGACAGTTAAATTATTCAATTCTTTTTTATTATTTCTTTATTCCTATTTAATGCGTTTCGATTACTATATATAATCACGATGATTATATTGTACTATTTATGCGCATGTACCTACTATTAATTTATGTAAATAAGTTTATTTGAACAATAATTTTTATTTATAATGTTTTATATATTGAGAAAAAAGCACAAAATTTTTTTTCGTAGTCATGTCTATAAAATTCATATTAATTTCTTTGTTGAAATTTATTAATTGCGGTTAACATTTTTAATATTATGTAAGTACTAGGTAAATGTTATATCATCAAATTCATCAACGCTTCGAGTGAAAAAACATCATGTACAATCAGCGTGTAATTTCGCATAAGTACCCTCGGTTTCTGAATTCTATACCTGGAATTAAATTTTTTGATTTTATTAATAAATATAATAATTAATGAATTAAAATTCAAATCATGCACTAGATAGTCGTGCATACATGTATAGAGGGCGTTCAACTTTTGCGCTTCGCAGAAACCGAAAGTTTTCTCTCATTTTAAAGTAAGTATTTTCCGTTCAAGTAGAGGTACACCACTGTCCACTGGCCACTAGGTGAGGAAAACGGGGTCATAAGTCAATTATTAAAAGAAAAACTGTAAATTTGGAAAACTCCTGCCTTATGAGGTTTTTGAGGAAATATGATTTAATCCCCATGAACATAACTCGGAGGAAATAAAAAAGAAAATCGGCGCAGCGAAGAGTAGCGCAGGCAGTAGGCACGTGGTGTTCGTGCTCTCCTCTTCTCTTCTCTCTCTGTCTCTGTCTCACTTGCCTGTCCCTCCGAGTAGTCCGAGACTTGCGCGCTCCGCCCCGATCAGTGATCAAAGCCAAGAGAGACATCGCCGGGTTAAGAGCGTGTTCACTGTTCAGAGAGAAAAGATCTAAGTCTTGTCGCGCGGTGCCCATCACAGGCGAGCAGCAGAACTCTGATCTCCGAAAGAGGGACACTTACAACACGTACGGATCAGCAGACGAACTCTACTCGCTATATAGTCGTTAACTCGTTACGTACATACACGATACACGCACACAATAAGCGCCAGTGAAGATAAGAGTATAAACGGGAGAAAAGGTTAGATTGCACGCGAGAAGTTGGACTGATATATAACAGTGCATTCGTGAGAGTCGAGAAAAACAAAATAAACGTTCCTCTAACCCTCTACTTCTGTGGCCCTCGAAAATCATTGAGAAAGAGAGAGAGGGAGAGAAAGAGGAGTAGCTTACGCTCTTGACCGCGTGTGTGCTCCGTTTGGTTGCTAATCGCAAATCTTGCGTTGTCCCCTACGCAGAACGGAAGTGGCGAAGAAAATATCAGCCCTAAAGGGATAAGAACGTGGTCAACAACGAGGAGCGCACGGGCGAAGGCAGAAACAGGAGTATTCGAGGTGGATAATCGAGGAAGGATAATATCGCGTTTCACGGAGGCATGGCACTGGGCTCGCAGGTCGAGGCTCCGCAGGATCAGACGGGCAGCGTGAAGGTACAGTCGTTGGTCAACGGCAGGTCCACCGTCGCCGACGACATCGAACCCGGTGAGTAATTTTTTTTATCTCGCCCTCGAGGCTGAACAGCGAGAGGACAGCGCTGCTCTCTCGGACTCAAAGGAGATTTTAGAGTGCGAGGCATAGCCGCGGGTTCAGGCCTGCGAGACAAAAGAATACACTCGTGAAAATTGCGAAAAATCGGAGCATCGTCGCGAGTGCGTGTATGAGAGAGATGGAAGAGAGAAAGAGAGAGAGCTGAGAGAGAGAGAGAGAGGTTAAGGGTACAAAAGTCGTGGTTACGTAACTCCCTTTCAAAAAGTCGATAAATCGCGCCGCCGTTAAAGCGCGCGCGGTCTTATCGTGCAATGGCAACCCTCGTACGTCGCACCGAAGGCCTCGGGCCGGCATCCCCTTGTGCGTGGAAACATTATGGCCGCACGCCGGAGGCTGGGCCGCGGAGCACCTGCAGTCGTCTCCGTCGGCGCCGGGTGGGGGGGGGGCGGCGCACGCGATTGCTGGTTATGTAACCTAGCGCGCGCGTGTGCTCCTTTATGTATATATAGGTAGTACAGAGGAGTTGTACGCGCGCAGCGAGGTGATTGAAGTTGTCACGGAGTCCGTCAAAAAGCTCGTAACCGGCGGTGCGTACTGCATCGTAGCCGGTAGCTGGATTTTTGCTCCGCCGCGGATCCGCGTTTTTCGGAGCGCTCTCGCTTGTTGTAATGCAGGTATTAATGTTACCGCTCTTGAATTGTTTTCATAAGGAGAGCTTTTCGTTTGGCAATCGGGGGGACGTTGATTGACTGAGTAAGTGACCCAAGTCAGGAGCTGCGTCAAAATTATTGTGCTCGGTGAAATGTATTATCGCGTGAATCTCGCGTAATGGGACGGTTAATGGTGAATAAAAACATTTGTTATACTGATTCTGTACCCAACTAAACAAAATGTACGCGATAAGGAAGCACATTTTGCTGTAGACACGCATATTCGTTTAAAATGTCTGCTTCATGATTATTTTAACACGTTCTAAAGTTTTTAGAATGTACAATGTGTATAAAGTAGCAGAAGACGTTCCGAAACCAATTGAAGTAGCAGACGAATTTTCAATAGGGAATTTAATTTCGGAAGTAGGGGAAAGCGGGGCAATGTGGTTAATGCGGGGAATGTTGATTATTTGTTGAGTATTATGAACTTTGATTATTTCAAAAATTAAAGAAGCTATCATCTTGAAAAAATTATGTATTATAAATAAAGTACCGCTGAAATCATATAAAAAAAAAAACATATTCCATTCCCTTCTAATTACAAGTATAAAAAATTCGGTTGATTTTCGGACCTTTAACATTTAATTTCACGATAATTATTATGTGCATATATTCGCAAATATTTTTTATATTTCTTAAATTGAAAAAGTTATTTTGGGGTATTATGGGATGTACGTAAAATAGTTGTGTATTCTACTTAGAAATAAGAGTGAGAGAATTGGCTTGCTGCTTATCTTCTTTCAATCTTTTTAGATTCTTCAATGGTGTCTATCTGTTTTTGTAATATGATGTCCCTATCGAATTCATTACTATTGAAAAAAACAAAACTTGCTTTGAAATATAAGAGTTATATAATTATAAGAAAATATAATTGTTAACTTTCACTAATTAAATTCTGATATAAAACAGCGTGTTTATAAACATAATATAAACATTCATGATGATTTAAATATCAAAATTATGATTTGTATAAAATTTTACTTGCTTCACTATGTTTATAAGGTTCGCACGATTAAGATCTAAAGTATTCTGTGATATGTAACGAGGATATTGCATCTTTTTGCAACCGCTTGCGATTCCACTAATTGGTTTAAAAATAGACATCGAGTTTTGAAAATCTCTAGTTCTTGAAAGTGCATGAAATTGAATAACCTAATTACAAAGCAATTGCAATAGATAGTTATGGTTCCTTATATATCAAACATTATTGTCGCACCGTATTCTGGCGATCAATACAGATGATTAAAAAATAGTAAAATTTGTTATTATACAAGACAATAATTACCGTAGCTCACGTGTTCACCTTGTATTTTCCTTAAAGCAATTTTGTACCGGCAGAATGCGTGAAAATGAAATAAGATCCATTCTTGTCTGTGATACGCACGATTTCATACATGCACTACCTACTAGTCGCATTACACGACAATTAAATCTATTTCGCGCGTGCAGCGAATCCGATCGTATAGTGTACTGTTTATGCCACACACGTGCATGGGAATCGACCAACACTCGCTCGTTCTTCTCGTATACATACGAATTTCAGGCGCCAAGCGTCCGATTGCATCACACCATTATACTTACGCTTAATTTGCTTTTGGTGCTAGCGCAATCATTTTAACTGGGATAATAATTTCGTCTATCATTTAATAAGATGCAATATATGAATGAGCTTGCATTAGGCCCTAAGTACGACATTTCGAAGCTTTACTATATCATTTTCTTGGAAAGTGGGAACTTTAACAAATATGCAACATTTTACTAATAATGTTCAAAAATAAATAAATTATATATATTTAAATAATTCAATGATAAATGCTATACTATTTATATATAGTATATAAATATCAGTTTTTATTGGTCTTAATTATTCAATAAGTAATATAGGTTTCGACCACGATCTTAAGATTTTAAATAATATTAATGCTTCTATATCAAAAGTCAAGGGAAATTACGATTTAAGTTATTCAATACAATCTAAAACCGGAAATGAAATAAACATTTTTTTTACTTCTCATTACACCGTCCAAAAAGAGAGGTATTGACTATCTTGTAGACTTCAGTCGCTGTCTACCGGCGTCTCAAGTACACGTGCATATGTATACCACTATGCATATAATGTACAGCGAAGGGTTAAAGCACGCCGAGGAACAATCGATAGGTATAGTCGTATACAGAAACGTCGGTACGTTCGAGCACCGCACTACTGCCTCTACATAATAAGTGTAAAGCACAAGCGCAAACATATTGCCATTGCGGTTACGACGGTGGACTTAAATGACCAAACGAACGCCTTTTTCTTATAACATGTATTATTGAAACGCAAATAAGAATTTGAATTCAATTTATTTCGGTTGAAGAACCATAAAAGAGAAATAATCATAGATCATATTTATTTACGGTTGAAGTTATAAATAATAATTCCGATAGTGCCAAAAATAATTAGGTGCTTCAGGGGGTCACAAATATTTTTTTTTTATTTTTGACATATAAATAGTTTGAAAAGATTTCCGATAATATTATTAACATAAAAGTAAAATTTTAAGTAACAGATTAGCATATTACATTATTGTATATAAATATACAAATGGAAATATGGATATGTTGTATTATAGACTTATTTTAACATATATTATTCAATAGCTTTTTATACAGTCGGATACAAATTTTTTACATATTATTCTTTTAAACCATAAATATATGTGTTTTATATGTAAGATAAATTGAAAATAATGCAACTAAAAAGCTTATTTCCATAAGCGCCTATATACACCAAACTTTTGAATTTCGCAATTTTTTTAGCATTTTAAGTAGGTGTCCTCCTTTTATGAGAAGTCGTTTTTATAGTGTTTTATGCGATTGTATAGTGACTTACTTGATATTAGGAAACAGGAAAAGAAACTGAGTGATTTTTTAAACATTTTCTGCTTCTTTTAAGATGAAAAGTGCACATATTTGGGTTTTATCACCTGAGCTTATCATTCAAAATTAATTTTTTGTGATTTGAATTTCGATTTATGAACATTTTAGAATTTTAAAAACCTTTTTTATGTAATTTGATTATATATATATATCTATATATTAATCGAAAATAGAGTTAAATCTTTATATTTTCATTCCAATATTTTTTTAAGGCATATTTTGTCCGATTGTATATTGAGCTTTACAAGGCAAATTTAAGACTTAAAAATTATAACAGATTATCTATATTTATCTCTGTTTGAAATTTCAGCTTAATATTTTATATTATATTTTATATTCTTTTTAATTTGTTATTATAATTTATAATAGTATGTTGAAAGAAGTTATTCTGGGTGAAATCTGTGTCTTTATTTTTCAAACGATAACTGAAGCAAAATTGGTGTAATCTATTTAAAACTTGTCAAGGTTTTACCACTTTTATACCTTCTGAACAAGTACGGCGGACAGTCCAATCGTATAATTAGATTTGGAAGAACTAAAGTTTAAGCATTAAAAAACAATGCCTTATGTAGCTTATTAGCGCTGCATATGCGTGATGAATATTTAGTTTTTGATGTGATGAATGCTTCAGTCGAATTTTATTAATAACTGTTATATAAGTTGGCCCACTAAACTTTAAACTCTGTAATAGCTATCAATTTTTTTACATAATTTTAATGATAGCATCATAAAAGAAAGTCACTTTGGGACGCTTGTCTTAACTTTTAAATGATATTTAAATTTATTAATTTTATATTTTACATTGTGTGTGTACGTAATTTATTTTATGTAAT
Organism: Megastigmus stigmatizans; assembly: GCA_900490015.1. Classification (NCBI taxonomy): domain Eukaryota; kingdom Metazoa; phylum Arthropoda; class Insecta; order Hymenoptera; family Megastigmidae; genus Megastigmus; species Megastigmus stigmatizans. The sequence continues at coordinate 6,851 of UELV01122203.1, read as the reverse complement.
AAGAATGGAACTCCACTTTATAAAATAATTAAATGTTCCGTTAACCTAGTCAATTCTAAACGGACGTTTTTCTCGCTATAACTTTTTATGTATTTTCGATAACTTCAAGTCTTATCTTCAACGCTGTTACCAAAATTAATCTTTTGAGATGTATCCGAAAAAATGTTAATTCATTTATTACAATTTAAAAGAAATGGACTTATAAACTCTGTCCTTATAGAAACAAATTGAAATTTCCCTCTTTTATTTGTTAGTAACTGAGATATTGCAGTGCTACAAATATTGAAACGACTATTAAAATCAGCATTTTTGTCTCTTTTACAGGGTAATAACTGTTTGCTATGCATCTATATAATCAGCACGATTAATATGATTGTATTTTAAGCTTTTATTTCTTTTTTGTATTAGTCTTTATACGATTATTTGATAACATGTTATCTTAAGTTTGATAATCAGACAGTGTTAAACTATTAACCTAGGAATCTTCAAACAACTACAAAAAAATCTTGATAAATACTTTATTTATTTCTTTCATCTTGATTTCAAAAAGTCTTACCGTCAACTCGAAAATGAAAGTAAAACTTAAAAACTACGTTTTATAATGGGATTAGTAAGACTTAGGACCAAAAATATCATCTCAAATCATATGTTACAAAAATTTAAAAGGACCAGGCGTTTTATAATTATGTAAACACTATTTTCTATACTAAACAGCAATATATTGATGCAACATATGTTTTCCTAATTGTAATAATCTAGCAAGACTTCTTAAGTACATAAAAATTGCGCACTTTAAAAGAATGAGTTATAATTTATCTAAATCGATCTCTAACTTAATTTTGATAACAGCGTTTGAAAGATAATAGTTATACTATTGAAAATACACAAAGTTTCAATTTTTAACAGATAGAGCATAGACAATATTTTTATATAAAAAGCAGATGTTGACGAGAATCTAAAGTAACGTAGCAAATATTATAAGGAGTGAAATTCGCGAGAGAAAATAGGGAGTCACCGACTTTCGCAGAGATTTTGGTCTTCGAAAATTTCGTTCGTAAGTACTTAATTCACAGCGATTTTTATCTCCGAAATTTTCGAAGACAAAAATCCCTGTAAATTGTGGATGGAATTTCATGAAACTGGAACCAAGTAATGTTTACATTATTGCCGAGATGGTAACAGAAAGATTTTCCAAAAATTAATCTCTATTTTTATATATTTCGTTAAATGCAAGAGCCAACAAGGTACGAATTTCCGACCATAGCACATCCATTTAATACTGTAATTGGAAAAATATAGACCTTTCCATAAGAGTGTTGGTATTAATTTATGTTTTTAATTGAATAATCATAAAAGGTCATAAAAATAAAAGAGGTCCCTCCTATAAGTACCCATACAATTTGGCCCTTCGTTCTCGGTTCATCTTGTATGAAATGAAAAGTCTATTGTTAACTAATTTGAGCTTTACAGAAGAAGCTTTACAGAATTACTAAATATTCAGTAAATTATTATTTCTGTAAAGCTCAAATTAGTTAACAATAGACTTTTCATGTGTTAAAATTGCTGTTAACTATTCTTACTCTATGCCAAAAAAAAAATAAAAGAATAGACGAAAAATTATAATTTTACTAAAATAAGAATCTTAAGGCGGCTTCAGTGTATAGGGCCGAAAATTATGGACGGTTCAGGGGGCCACAAATATGTAAAAATAGCTTTAAAAAATTTTTGAAGATATTATTAAAATTTTAATACAATACAGTACTTTTTGACACTCGCTTCGCTCGGGCGAAAAACGTCCGATACGCTAAAAAGCCAACTTACCCACAAGTTTCGAACAATATTTTATAGCGCAAGAGTCTAAAAATCATGTAAATCTTGCGATTTTCAGTTAGAGTGGTATAAAATAATTACAGATTAAATTAAAATTTTCAGCGAACAGATTAATTTTATATATACAAAATAAAACACGCATAATAGATGTGTTATATTTTAACATACATTATTCAATAACTTATTAAAACAGTCATTAACTGATAGTTTTTTTATATAATCTTATTCCTTATGCAGTATCCAATATGTACATTGAGTTTTTTAAAATAATAATTTCGTTATTATAAGTAAGAAAAAATGAAATAATGCATCTAAACAAGAATTTTTTCAATAAATTATCATTTTTATAATAACTCGCTGAAGCCACTTTAATCAAAACTAAACAAGTTTAAACCTCGTTGCAGCTAATCTCTTATTTAAAATATGCACATAAATACATTATGTTATAGTTGTGTGTATAATACGGGAAATCATTGTTTCTGTATTGATTCAAATATATTGAATTTCGGTTTTGTACAAACAAGATTCACCCAAGAATGCATATAAAATTTCAAAATAAAGATTGAGCAGAAAGGTGTGCAAATTAGTGTTAGTTTATTTAATATTTGTTTGTTAAATATGAAAAATTGTCTCTGAATTAAGCAAACAAAAGATTACCAAAAAAAGGTTCCTCAACGCTACTTGATTGTTTCTAATCTGCACATACAATCTTTTTACTGAAATTAAATATAGTTTTAACAGTTATGTAAAAAAAGTGAATAGAAATATGTAGAAGCGAGAACAAATTAGCGAAGAAAAACGCAAGTGCAAAGTATTTCTCCAGACCGTGCACGCACATAAACATCAATTCCAAGTAGTATAAGAAAAAAAGCTGTAAAATCTCGTAACACCGATTTACTCTCGCAAGTGTGGAAGCTATTCATCGGACATTTCATCTTTGCATATATATGATGTTATATATATATATATATATATGTGCACATAATCGCTATTAGTCTAGTATCAGCACACAACCGAACGATGCCGCTCGCTGTAATGCAATTTTAAAGCTCTCCCGCAAATTCCTGTCCCGCCGGCTATATGTATAAGTATAAGGAAAGAGAGATCTTGATAAAAGTATACAGTCGACGACGTGGGGTCTCTCTGCGCTCTGACTGAATGCGCGAGGAGTCGACGGCGGCGTCTCCTCGCGTCTCACAACAAACGCTTCTCTAATTACTCCGCGACGTTCATTCACCCTCGGCTCGCTTTCTTGAAATTCTCAGCCGTTTTACGAGGGACGAAAATGAGAGCGCGCGCGTACACGACGCCTTGACCTCCCGTCGCAGTCTTCCTCGCCGTTGCCGTCTCAGTGCATATCTAATTTGCGCTTTTTTCTTCGACAGCGCACGCATCTTTATATATCTTTCTCTCTCCGATATATAGAGTTCTTGGACGGCTCTCGGCCGAAATACACGAACACGTGCGGCTCACTTGGAGAAAGTACTTAAGCTCGAACTATCTCTTCTCTCGCTTTTTCTCCTTTTTCTCCGGACCATTTATTATATATGCACTATTTTTTGCTCGAAGCTCGTGCAGTGCGCCGTATACCGAAATAAGTCGTCTGTGGCGTTTCCTCTAACGAAAATTTTCACACGTGCTAAGGACATGTGGCGAGGAATTAGGGGGATTAATACATATATAGACGTTTGTGCCCCGTGCAAGCTTTATTAGCTTAGCTCGCGAGAACAAGAGTACATATAATGTAGTGAAATGATTGATTGATCGATTTATCAATCGATTTGTTTGCTCTGTGAACTGCTGCAGGCTTGCACGTGTTTGCGCGGCTAATGACTTTACTGATTCAGAGTTGCTACGATTTGAGCGCGTATCGTGCAGTCCACGTGAGCAGCCTTCATTAATCTTTTAAATGTAAGAGCTGCTTCAGGTTTTCCACATATGCGGGTAGAAATATAATACTGGCGGCAGACAGCACTAATATTATTTCATGATTATTTTACTTTGCACTGGTCTATTTTTAGATTGTGCCTCTGTTTTGGTCTGCAAACTATGCTACTGTAGAGTAATATTTATCGATCGACAAGATGTATTAATAGGAAATTAGACATTTATTCAATTCATTTTACATATATATATAGGTATACACACATATTTTAGAATTTATACACGATCTCTCAAGGTCCGTGAGGCAATTACTAGCCGGTCATCACATAACTTCAGTTTTTCATTGTTTCGATTTTGTAATTTTTGTTATACATAAACATATGCAATAAAATTATGACCTCGCGCATTTTTTTTTAGCTTTTGTGCAGATTCCATTCGATAATTAGCTTGACTCTCAATGGTCCTTTTGACATCGTTACAAATTTGATTGATTTGGATTTTTTTTCTCCAATACAAGAGAAAACAAAGATTATATGTTTAACTGCCAACCCAAGGCTAAATGTGATTAGAAATAGATGTGCATATAATATGTGTGTATATTAATACAAATCATTTCCATATATATATATTTTGATAATTCTATAAGAAATCCTTTAATAATCTTTTTTTACATTATTGAAGTAAACCACAACTGTATAAAAAATATAGTGGCCAATAATTTAGTTTATATTATTTTGAATCGGTTTTTCAAGAATTTAAAAAACAATATTTTTATGCTTCAATGTACCGGATTAAAATGATGTATATGCAATGTAACTTTATTTTTTTTTATTAAAGTACTTTAAATATTCATGGTACTATTTATTATTCCTATAACTTGGTGCAAAAACATTACAATAAAAAATATTTTTGTTTCTTAATAATCATGTTTTGATGTATCTTGATATTGTTAGAGAAAATTAAGAAGAGCGCAATGCGAGCCATAACAAGACGTAGATTTGCAAATTGAGCTGACTAAAAAAGAGAAGTCGAATAAGAGAAGGGAGCGAGAGGGAGAAATTGCACAGTTGAACAATGGTGTATTAAAGAAAGAGAGATAATAAAGGTTATCGGTTCTCTCAGTAGTCGGGGTTTTTTGTCCTCATGTACACGGACTATATATATATATATATGCACGCGCTCTCTCTCTATCTATCTCTCTCTTCCTCTTGCTTACTTACATATTGTTTCGCAAGTTATAGTATATAGCGAACGCAGCGTCAAGAAATGCTCGGAGGAGCTTTGATTATGTTATTGAGCGATGTCTCGGAGGATGATTATCGGGGCCGCGCGTCGATTAATATTCCTCGTCAGATCTGTTGATATATGATACACTCGCTCTTATCACTTTTTTTCATTTCACTCATGTTAAGAGCTATTCTATGTACAGTTTTTACAAATTTTATATAACTTTAAATTTAGACAGTGAAAGACCGTTTGGATAATTTTTTGCTGGTTATTATTAGTTAAGTATTGAGTATATGTGAGACTCCATTATGAATGTGCGTGAAGTGAAGTAAAATGGTTGTATTCTTTTCTTCATGTAGATAGGCGCATGTATTTACATAGGACTTTAAAGAAGTTATGAAGCGATAATATGTTCTATAATCTTTTGGTTCCCGCGCCTGCTATCTGCCCTTTTTCTGATAAATTCCACAGATATTTTTCCTTATAGATCTGCATAGTTGAGTCAGATAAACAATACCTAAAGGTTAGGTAACAGTCTTAAAAAAAAGTTTAAGCACTAGTGACTATTACTGTTGAGATTGTTGATCTGGATATAAAATTTACAAAATGTTGAATTTCAGAATGTAAGTTAGATTGTAATAATTTTGTTATACACTGGGTCAATATACAGATAATATAACTTACTTCTGTAATAGGATTTACTTCGTAAATTCTCTGGTTAAATAAATAAAATAAAATAATATATAATTGAAAATAAACATTTATTTTAGAATACCTTTTATGACCATTTTTCCCCACACTTATGGTATTATGGCCACATTGTTGGGGGTAATAATATATGGTCACTACTTATTATATGAATTTCTGACTTTTTTACTAAACAATACAAAATTATATTTATCAAGTTTATGGCATTCAAAAATTAAATAAACTACAATAAACCGTACAGCAATAAATTTTCACGTATATCTTCCAAGTATAAAATGAGTGGCTCCATAGAAATGTCCACAGTACCTACTTGTATAATTAATATAGGGAATATGGAATATGTTTTTGTTCATTGTTTTTGTTCATTGTTCAACACGATTATTTTTTCATTTTTTAAATGGGCAAGGTTCTCGTATTCCTCACAGTTGCCCTGATTTCCCCTAAACATGCAGGCATGCATGCAACGATTTGCGCACAGAATGGGCCGAAAATATGGGTAGGGAAGGTATCCCATTGATAGAGAATACCTCATATATAAATATTATTTTGCTTCAATAATTAAGATGAAATTCCTGCTATTGCGGTATACGTGCCAAATTATTCATACAGTCAATTATGTATAGATAATATATAGGAGATGGTTGTTTTATAACTGCATACAGTATCGACACTTTGTAATCGATGCAAATTATTCGGGTTGATTCAACACCATGAAAAATCAGCACACGTATGCGTTCTTAACCCGTTTGTCAAGCGACTCGATTAACTGCACTCCTACATATATATATATATAATAGTTGTATATGTAGATATAGAGCGTCGCAGGAGCTTGATAAAAACGCGGGAAAAATTGCATCAAGCTGCGCGTCGCCGGCATGCATGAGCTTCGGAGGCGCGGCTGCTCCCGAGGCGACGTATGTTGTACGTCCGAAGCCGATCGAGCGCGTTCGGTATATCGAATGGATGTCACCATGCCTATAATCATCTATATATATGTGTGTGTGTGTATATATATATATATATATATAAAGATCGATGGAAATAGTCCGGCATTCGAGAGTGCGCACTATTTACATTGCCGTTTATTTATAAGTCCTGACGGGAAGAGTCTCTCTGCCGACGTCTATGTGCCCGCACTGCATGTGCAACCTCGTACGCTTTGCTTTGCGCTCTCTCTCTCTCTCTCTCTCTCTCTCTCTCTC
>UELV01122191.1:16491-35784 GCA_900490015.1 Megastigmus stigmatizans | reverse complement strand
GAGAGAGAGAGAGAGAGAGAGAGAGAGAGAGAGAGAGAGAGAGAGAGAGAGAGAGAGAGAGAGAGAGAGAGAGAGAGAGAGAAGAGGAGCAGCGCTACGTATATAGCAATGTTGTTGCACTGTCACAGAAAAGCGAATCGGCCGCTTTGTGAAAAAGAATTACAAGCGCAGATGCGGCGAATAAATAAATAAAGGAGAGGAAGAGAGAGATAGAGTTAAAGAGTAGGGAGACAGAGAGAGAGAGAGAAGAAACGAGTTCAATCAACGCGTTGCACGGCGACGTACCTGTATGTATGCTACGGTATGGTATACGTATATATGCGCTCTCTCACGTACACGTATGTATGTATATGCACGCGAAGCCGAACGATAATACAACGGCAGCAGCAGCAGCAGCACGTTTATCGAGGACGAAAAAAAAAACGCACGCGCGCACGCGACGGGGGACGAGGAGCGACTGAGGAGTAGCAGCGGTCGCAACGAGCAGCGAGTCGCAGCAGAGCCGCGTAGCAGCAGCAGCGGAGCAGCAGAAGCGGGGGGAAAAACGCGCGCGCGCCGGCGAGGTGTGCATGTATATACACCGTGGCGAGCTTTGGGAGAGGGGATGGAGAGTCAGCCAGAGAGAGAGAGAGAGAAACGGAGTATATAGGAGCGCAGAGAGCCAGGGGAGCGGAACCGAATAGCGTCGCTCTCGGAGGCGACTGCATTGCTCTCTCTCTCTCTCTCTCTCTCTCTGTCTCTCTCTGTCTCCCTACTCTTTAACTCTATCTCTGTGCTCTGTGTATATATATATGTGTACTTATATAGAAGCGAACTCGCGAAAAAAAGCTGAGCGAGTGCGAAGGGAAATTTACACCGGCGATACTGCCCTTTTGCAGGGATGGCTCGCTCGATTCCACTCTGCGCCTCTATGCCCGGCTCCGACTTTTCCTGCTTTTTGGAAATTCATGGGGGTTGTGGGACTGCACGAATTGGAGGGGCTTATGATACCAAGTGCCTTGATTGAGTTTTAATTATTGAATGTTTTATATTTCGTAAATTTAAAAAAAATTCTTATCGTTTAGTTATTTTATTTGTTTAAAAAATAATAAACATTTTAATAAATTTTCCTTTTATTTACGTGCTCAGTGTGGACAATTTTTATATAAAATTATTTCGAGTCCGAAATGAAGTTTTTTCATACAATCTTTATGAAAATAAAAAAATAATTTTATTCGCATTTCTACACCTTCTGGTTTTATCCGGTTTTATTATAAGAGAGGAGTATTTCCGAGCCTTATATTTCTTACATTTTATATCGTGCAAAGTAATATTTATTCAAGTATACTCGTACGAAATGCAAAATAAGTATCATAACTTTATTTACATTTATACGTACATTAACAATAATTCAACATAACAAACATTTGCTATTAAAACCATTTTCATTTTTATTATTGTTGCTTATCGAGTTTACAACTCGATTTACAAAGCTACAGAAATATATCGACAAGTTATATATAACTACTCTGAGCTGCACGTTACATTTTAATGCTTTCAATAATTGAGGTTCATTATTATTATAGAATTAATGGAAATGCGAAATTACATTGAAATTTTCAATCTAATCGAGTAACTTTATCAGAGGTATTTACTGTATAATTTTGAGTTGAGCCAAAGGCAATTATGAAAATGGCATATACGCATTTGTGAAAATAAAGCGTCGTATTCCACTTATGTGCGTCAATTCGTAGATTGCCACCAATTTATTTTTCGATATTTTTTACCCCTTGAACATTATTATAATAAAAAAATTATCATCTGCTATAATGTGTAATGCACTTCGGGATAAGTACTTGCGCGCAAAACTTGTAAATTTATGTATAATATTCAAGCTGTAATCTTGATCTCGCATTATGCAATAAAAAAATTTGAAGCCTTGTTTTACAAGGAGATTACTTGATATACATCGATGGCGATATCTTGGGCAATTTTATACATTGTATCTTATTGTACCACGTAAACGTACACTTTGTTTAATTGAAAACTGACGCAAATTAAAGGTTGGTAAGGCATCAATTTATGGCACCTCGCAAGGCTGAATTAAAAAAGTTGGTAAAGCAGTTACTTCCCCCCCCCCTCTCCTCCCCAAACAAAACCCATATCAAAACAAATGAAATTAAACCATTACTTCCTTTACAAGTCAACAACACTATTTTTTACTCGCAACAACTATAATGAGTATTTCGATCACATCACGAAGCGCACACACATCCTTTCTCACTCGTGTATGTATAAAAGAAAAAAAGCCAGCAGTCATCTGCATTCTCCTATCAAGTCCAGCACATTTCCCCATAAGTTTTCACCTCGGGGGACAGTCCAAGGCCGTCCGTTTCGAAAAAAGTCAAAGAAAGCGAACACACACAGAGACGTACACACGCACACCCGTCATGAAATTCACCTGGATCCAGATGGGACGATTCACGCGCGTCAATTAAGTGCACCCCAACCAGCACTTTGGTGAAGAAAAGGTGGAAGGAGAGGGAGTAAGAGAGAGAGAGAGAGAGAGAGAGAGAGAGAGAGAGAGAGAGAGAGAAGGTGCACGCAGGCAGCGCGGAGCGCACACGTGGATATATAAGGAGAAGAATGTTTTGAATTCTGCCGCTGCCGCGGCTTATTGCACTTGTACTTCTCACGAGGCAATACAAACGCATCCGAAAAGAGTAGGGAGCTTTCACGTCTATTTCACACAAATCGGCGCAATAATTTTTTACTCATTATCTAGCCCTTTCCCCTTCTCCCGCGTTTCGATCCTTATCTGCCATAATTGAGATGGTGTGTACGCTGCTCTTGTTCTCTAATTTTATTCCTGCGCTTTACTGCTTTTTAATTGCACTGCGTTTAAGCTTTGCGTATGTGTATACTTATATGTGTTACGCGTGCTTGCGTGGCCATTATTATCATCGCGTTATGTTGCTGCTGCGTATATTTTTCAAACTTGTTCCTTCCCGCTCTGAACTTGCAACTCGTTCCTCTGAATTGCTAGATTAGCTTAATTTATTGATATTTAAAAGAGCGTTTGTGAATCCTAGTGAAAACTCGTTTTCCGTTGAATAACGACTTTCTTACACATTTGAAAATTTGGATAATATTGTGCCTCGCGTATAATATTACAATTCAAAATATCATTTTTAATACTGCGTTTAATAATGCAGTGCGAGATTAAGTAGTAGAAGAAAAGTATACGTTATTTATATTTGAATGAAACAAAGGATTTCGAAGCCTTATAATTGTGCTCGGATATAGTCTTTAGTATAATTTTAACTTTATACTTCATTGAAAATACAAAGGATGATGAACAGAAAAGTGGAGATTTTGTTTGTTTAAAGTCCAACAATAGCTCAATGTTAACAGAATCCCCCTTACGCCATATTCCTCGGTCTATCGATAACTTATTAAAAATGAAAATATAAAAGCATCCTAAGCGAACGAGTAAGCAACGTTTGAAGCGAGCAACAAAGTAGGTCAGTAACCCCCGGTTACCTCGGTTACCTAGGCAGTCGAAAATTTTCGCGAGACTCAATTCTCCCTCTCTCTCTCTTGTACTACTACTACTATGCTCCGCTCTCCCGGCAGTCCCGGCGTAGTAACTGCACCTCGTCGAGTCGAGCGGCACATAAGCTAGGTCGCGGATTTTCGCTGTTGCCACGCGCTCGGCGCAGAGCCGCGCTTCCATCACTGTTATAACTTCCCTCTCTCTCTCTCTCCCTCTCTCCTGTCTCTCTCTCACTCGCTCTCGTTTGCAAAATGACCGTAATTTTTAGTGCCGCTAAAAGTGACCGTCAATTGTGTCGGGTTAATTGACATCAATCTCGGGACCAAGTGACTAGACAGATGGGGGACACTTATACTTTCCTAGATGCTATTATTTTTTAAATTGATTCAAACATTGTTGCGTAAATTTATTTTTGACGATATTTTCAAATTATCCAAAGTTTTTGTTCGTATTAAGCAATCGATACTCTAAGGATTTTTTTCTATTAATTTTATATGCATTTGCATACTCGCAGGAACTATTGCATGAATAATTTTGCGATAAAGCTGAAAGAAAAATTGTAAACTGTAATACATGTCCTCGCCGTACTTATAGTATTTGGTCAGCTTCGAATAAATTTCCATTGGTAATGCTTCGCGCGAAAATAAGGTGTAACTGAATCGATCGATTCAGATGAAATAATTATTCATCAAAAATTGATTAGAACTAAAATAAATCTTTTAGAGATAAGTATAAACAACCTAAAGACAAAAGTTAAAAATTGGATCTCGATCGAGAACTGCGCAAAGTGCGTCCGATTTTGAGAGAATTTTGAGAGCAAAAAAGGAAATCGTGGCAAATTTTTCGATTATTACGGGTGCCATCTTTATAGATTGTCGCTCGAACGTTATTTGACTTCCTTTCTGACGACGTCGTAACTCTATACCCGGTCACGCTTTTCTACCTTCACAATAGAACAATAGGATCAAAAGTGAGGGGGAGAGGGAGCAAGAGAAAGAAGGATAGCAGAGCCCAGGCGTAAACAAGCATAGTATTACGAATCCCGGAGCAATGATGGTCTTGCTCTAGCACTTGGCTCTCCAACTTTTTCGACGTCTTCGCGAGCTTAGGCTCTTTTTAAATTTTTTTTCCAGCTGCTACACGTTTCTCTTCCTGCTGTACTCGGGCTATACTTAAACTTTCGCTCTGTACCGGCTTATTTTGATCCACTTTTGTTTGGTTTTACTGTAAGCAAGTTTTTTCAGTATAATTACTCAAGATATCGAGCTATTTCTTGTTCAGTTCTTGCGTCGACATATTATTATCTAGCTTTAAAATTGGAATAGTTGAATTTCGCAAACTAATAAATGCATATTTTGAAAAGTCTGACTGCTGTATTTGAACATGGGATTCTTTTTCTATTGAAAAAAGGTGATGTTATATCGAGATCTGACTTCATATCCATTATGGATTTTTAACTGAAGTGTTTTTAATTTTCAAGGTAATTAAGCATCTCGAAACCTTAATACGTGCAAAGCTCTATTGGTAATGGGATGGAGTATATTTAACGACGTGGGCTGATTCAGACAAGTTCTTACTATAGCTTTAAAAAACAATTGGACAATTAATTTTATAACCATACCATGAAACACGTCTGGCTCAAATTTCTCGCGAAAGAAACAGATTTTCAATAATGTAATTCATGTTGCGTTGTATCCTATACGCAAACTTTATTGCTTCGGTAAAGGAGAAAAAAATTAACACGCAACCTTGAGATCAATTTAACTGTGACATACACTGAATGTGTAATATTACTTTTTGCATTATTGACCTACAAATATTTTCCGTGAAATGATTACCTCAACGAGTGTTTTATTTTTTTTATCTTGTCAATCATGATGAAAAAGTTAAACGAATGCTCCGTTCATTGTTTTAAATATTATTATCTTTACCATTATCTTATCCATTTGTCTTTTTTTTTTTTGACATTTTTCTTTTAATTCCAAATATAAAGTGCAAATTTTTGATCTTTCAAATTTTCGACTTAAAACAGCTCACGGCATCCGAGTTCTAATACTACTTTATATGCTCGCTACCTTAGAACATTTAATTTCATTGCAAAATCGGTCTGCACAAAGAGGGTAAAAAAAGAACGATAAAACAGAAAAAACGCACTTTATAGCGAATCAGCTCGGCAATTACAAGAAACAACCGTTCATACTTTCACAAAAAAAAATAACGCAAAAGTAAGCTCGCGGCAACTGCAAGAAAACCTTGGGCCTTCGATCCAAACGAATCGTCACGCGAACTCCGAAAGCTAAGGAACGAGACTTTATTATGAAATAACGGTGCAAAGTCAGCGGTGCAAGTGAAGTTCGTATTTCTTAAAATTCTGTAGGCCATCGACACTCGCTATTGCGTTTTCCGGCTAGAAACCCTAGTTCAACTTCTCTCTCTCTCTCTCTCTCTCTCTCTCTCTCTCTCTCTCTCTCTCTCTCTCTCCCTCTCTTCTTTACCTATATATTTTTCGAGACTAAAAAAAGAATGGATGAAAAAACTGAAAAAATGGATGGTGACTGAGCGAAAGAAAAGACGCGATATATGCAATAGAGAGAAAAAGGATAAAAGGACGAAGCAGCTTGACGGGAAAAGTATTTTCATCAAAAATTACTGAATCCCTCGTGTTCCGAGCGGCCTAAAACAATGTTAGTGGAGCTTTCTGTGTGTTTCGAGAATCCTAGGAAGAAGAAACGCTTTCGTTTATAAAAGAGTAGCAATAAAATAACTATAGCTAATACTCTATACAGTAGCTGTAAAATTATAATCATTTAATTAACGTCCTCATTTAACGCTTTCATTAATTATTATATTTTTACGCCATTCTGCAATATTGCAACATTTATCAAACTTTAACATCAAATAAAAAAGTTAATGCGTCTCCGCTCACTGAGAAGCCGCGAATTCGTTCGATCGCGCCCAACAGCCGCGAAAGGCAATACATATATATACAACGTAATGCACGTGCAGAGCGAGCGCGAGCGCCCAATCCCGATCTCACTTTATAGCGAAAGATAATGCAGCCACCGCTTGCATTTCAACAGACCAGGCTCCTCCCAATGCACTGCACACACATACACATACAGAAGCGACGAGAGCCAGAGAGTCACGAGGCTCGAGTTCGCGCAATGTGCACATGACGACAACGACAACTACCACGACGACGACTACGACGACGGCGACGACGACGACGTCGAGGAGGAGAAGAAGAGAGCAAAAGAGAATTCAACTCGTTCGCGGCCGTAACCTTCGCCGACTCGCTATTTTCGCGCACAGCACATGTACAGCGCCGCGGCTATTGGCACATAATGCGCTCGCGAGTCCCTCTTTCTTTCATACATAATCTCCAAAATGAAAAAGAAAAAGCGGCCGCAGCGCTAATAATAATATACTGTAATAATAGGGAAGCGGAGTTTGCAGCGCAGGCCGTCGTTCCTCGCAAAATTATTGCGCGCGCGCGCGCACACACACACCTGTGCAAAGTAACACCGTGATCGTGAGTGTGTCGAGTCGAGTATATATATAACTATAATCAACACCCACGCATAAAACGAGCGAGACTTGTTTTACACGTTAGGATGGAGCAAAAATTGCGAACCGAGAGAGGAGACCGAGTCTCTCGCGCGAGAGGAGTGACCGACAACACACAGGCCTCTGTACTGACACCTTCTGCTCTCCTGTCTCTCTCTCTCTCTCTCTCTCTCTCTCTCTCTCTCTCTCTGGCACACGTACACACACACACACACACAAGCGCGTTTATCGATGTCAAACGTCCCTTAGGCAACTGCAGCGTGGTACGAGCCTCCCGATTGGCCGAGAGGTTTCCCGAGTGCAGCAGCAGAGCCAATGGGAGCTAACATTGCATGTTCGCACACAGCCGGCGAGCTGTGGCTGTCACGTGAATCTCATGCTCTCGCGAACGGCATGAAGAGAAAACAAAACAAACAGCTGGTTGGAAGGAAAGAGCGAGAGAGAGATGATGTACATGCGGCTACAAACTGCAGACATGCATATAGGGAGAGAAAGGGATAGTCGGTTAGGTGGGTTTCTGCTCTTATCAGCTGTTTTCTCGTCAACCCCTGTAGTGTCATAAATTCACGCATATACGGATTATATGTAAGTATATTTAATTTTAGTTTTCGTGGTTTCAGAACTTGATTCAGAACATGACTGGTAGTCGTAGAGTAATTCTTTAAACTTTGTGAGTCGAGGAATACCTGTATAGAGATATTTTGGTACGGTTAAATTAAAAACCAATTGAAACAAGCATACATTTAAAAAAACGGATTTTGCTTATAAACACTATAGTGTTCAACTTTTTTAAAACAAAATGGATAATATGTCTTTTTTGAGTAATTAGCATGATATTCTTACGTGTAAGTAGATAAAGACGAGTACGTTCAGTCATATTTTCGTGTTTTAGATAAATAGGGTAATATGATGTGTATCCTATAGTTCTGTTTTAGAGAATTAACATTATTGAATTTGAAAATAAAATGATTTTAGAAATGTATAAAAATATATATTTTTATATTTACAATAATTTCCTGATAAATACTGACATATTTATATATTCGATTTTTTTTAATAAAAGAATTTGAATGAGCTAGGTATATTATAATTTAACATTATCAACTTTTATGCAATAAAATATTTTTATCAAAAGTTTTACGTAGAATATATCATAATTGATATAAATTATTATTTTTTTTCAATTAATTTAAAGATAAAATTTTAAAATTGCTTTAAAAAAAACAATAATACCTTTGGTAATATCTTAACAAAACTTTTTACAAAATAATGTTTTAATTTGAAAAACATTATTTTAAATCGTTTGAACTTACAGTTAATATTTACATATATGCAACTTCTTCAACTCCTAATAAATACAGCGAGTTCCTTAAAATAATTTGCAAGGCTCGTAGCATGTGTAACCTTTCAGATGTTAATTGCACAATTTTTTCATTTGACTCTATTCCTCTCTGAAAACAAATTATAGAAAAGTTAAATACTTTTCAAATTGAAAAAATTTTGTGGAAAATATGTATACACTTACAATTAAAATTCGATTTTTTCGATAATATTTGCTGAAATCGTGACATAGTTTAGATACAAAAGTCCAAAGAAAATGAATGTTTACTTCGAAATTCGGTTCTAATGAAATCAAATGATCAAGAACATCAGGATATTTTATAACATAGTTATAAATAAGTGACCAACATTCCTGGAAATTAAAATTTAAATTAACCATTTTTTTACACACATTGTGAATTAAAATTATTAAATGCATACATCATCTATATTCTCCTTGAATAATTGCATCTCATCAATAGGAATAATTTTTGGAAATTCATTCTCTGACACTAATTTATTATATTTATCTAATATAGCTGTTATTCTAACGTTGTTATACAAAACAAATGATGCTTCTGTAAGAAAAAAATATTTTTTCTTAATATGTTTCAAATTCTCTTAGTGTATAGAAGATATGTACATACCTTTGACAGATCTGTCCAAATTATCTGAATTTTCAATGGTTATTGTACTAGTGTGTTTAGTCGATAACAGCTCGTAAAAAATGGAAGCACTTGCAATTTTCTGTATATTTTTTTCAATATTACTCTTATCGATATTTAATTCTTTAACTTTTCCAGTTTTTCTTTGCAAATACTTAGCTTCTGTGAGATTTTTTTCTTTTCTGGTATTTGAGTTCAAGACAGCTCCGCATAAATATCTTTTATAACCATTATCAATGTTACCTACTGATTTTGTAGTGAAAATATAATTATTGGCACTTTCTTCATTTTGAATACTATAACCTTGAAATCTTAGTATGTTTTCAGAAATTTGTTTTAACATATTTAGTCTCATATTTGTAACTGGTGATTCATAATCTTGATCAATGATGAGTTTAAATTTTTTGTCACAGATTTTTTTCCTTCCATATTGAGCATCCTTTTCAATAGCAGTTTTAATAGCAAGATATGCTGCTATAGATCTCTCGAATTTTATAAAAACAATACTGTTTGAAATATGCATTTTTAATAATGAACATATAATACTTGTATTCATAATTTGTTCCAGATCTTTAAGTACCTATAACATTTAACATAAAAATTAAAAAGCTTAGCACATTCATCAAACATTTATCCAGTTTAAATGATTTATTTTGTTAATATAATAATAAAAAACAGCAATCAGAAACATTTATTAAAACAATGTTATGTTTAATATTTTTTTATGAAATAAAAAATATGTACTAATTTAAATCTATTATTCAAGTAATGAGAATAAAAATAATATTCTATTAATTTACTCACATGCTTTTCAAATGTTAGTAAAATAAGATTTTCCTCTATGGGATGATTTTGGTCAGTTAAATATCTTTGTATAAAATATTGTAAAATATTTTTTGAATTTCGGAACGAGTCAGGTTTAACCACAACATAACCTCTCCAGTACTCAAATCCGAGTTGAAACGAGATATCTCCTCTTGAAGATAAAAGTTTATTGTTAATGTTAATAACTTTAGGACGACGAGTTTGAAATCCAATGATAGTTTTAACAATTGATTCAGCTATTTGATTAGGAGTTATCATTGTTATATGAAATACGTAAAACCGACTACTTAATCAATTGTTCGTCGCTCGAAGTATAGGTATAAAAACATTTCTGAACACAGCTGATAAGTTTACATTTCGCAGCTGATCTTGGACTGTTGGAGTCATTACAATATATATATATATATATATATATATTGTATACATTGCATAATACCTATATATATATATATATATATATAGGTATTATGCAATGTATAGAGACAAGGGTTAAAATAAAATAAATAAAATAAAAATTAAAACAAAAACAATAAATTAAAATAATATAAAGAAACACTATAGGATTTTTATGCAATATTTATTAATAACTAGAGCAATTGTGCATGAAAATCGCTGTAAAATTTACAGATGATTTTTTGTACGAAAATTTCTATTCAAGTAATAATGAATTTATTGCTCGTCAAAATTCACTTTCATATTGGAAATTTCTATTGTCTTTTATGTACATATATGTAGATCTTTTTTCTTAAAAAAAATTATTTTGATATTTTTGTTACACATTCAAACTAGTAACATAAAATTGATTACGCATACAATTCAAAATATATATATATATATATATGTCGCTATATACCAGTTTATTTTACTATAGAAATATTCATGAATCAAATCTTATCTATGTAAAATGTTTGTATCTAGCAAAAGTTGATGCTATGTTCACTTTGTACGATTGAAGTTTTTCTATAAAATGTAAGTTGTTGTATATACAGCTAAATTTACATATAATTCAGTTAATTATAACTGTTATGTAGAATGATGGTATTTAACATACGCAATAGCTGCTAATTCTTTACAAAACTCTTCTGTGATTATCACACTTTCAAACAAAATATCTTCTTCCTTTGACCTAAACATAAAACATATTATTTTTAAAAATTCAATATGAAATCAAATATAAACATTATTTTCATGTTATGGACAAAATAATTTTTTTAAATATTTTTTCATTAAAACTGCTTTTAGAAGAATATTATATTTTGTCTTATGTTTATAATATTTAAAAAAATATCGTACTTAGCATAAGATTCAACAGCTGGTAAATCTTGTTGGCAACAATCATCAAACAATCGCTGTCTGGATTCTTTAAGAATCTGTTTGTAGTTCGGTATCTTAGGAACTTCATTCACAAGTTGTTTAACAACTCGTTGTAGGCAAATAAATAAACTCTTCTTTCCAGGTGTAAGAGGAATCAGAGGATTTAAAAGAAATTCATGTAGATAAGGATGAGGCAGTAAAGCTAACTTTGATATCAAAATGGTTAACTGCAAGTTGATATCATATTTCTGTTTTGAAATATTACTAACTTTTTCAAGTAGCATGGATAAGAAAGGTCCTGGATAAAATTTGGTTGAACAATTGTCAGCTTCTGGTCTTGAATCAGAACTAGCAGAATCATCCAAAGTGACTGCCTCTAAAGGCCAAGCAAGAAGAGCACAATTTTTCACAACTGTTGGATACTGTTTTTCCCAATCTCCCATGTATCTTCCATAATTGTTGTCTGATTCAGTCTGCAAATATCGAGGTACTAAAGACAAAAAACTGTAAAAAAGATATTTATAAGCCCTTAGATAGTTATATTTTTATACATAAACTGAAAATTGTTAAGAAACATTAATTATAATTATGATTACCAATTTAAAATCCTATGAATATTGCTAGGAGCCAATGTTCTACTATAGCCAGTTCCATGTGAAATATCCATAGAACCTTTTTTTTCTCTTTCTCTTTCATCTTCTTCATCGCTCCATGAAGCAATTGCACTATCTGCTGCACTATTATCGTAATAGCCACGTGTATTTAAGTATGTTAAGACTAGACAATGTAGGATATGTTCATCCTTTCTCTCAATCATTTCCTCAAATAGCTTTAATGTTTCTATAATTAAATCCTCACTTTCTGTACAACAATTCTCAATAAGCCTGTGTAAAACAGGTGAACACCAAACATTTGGTATATCTGGATCCCTTTGTTGACCCACCAACCATTGTCCGATTTCTGAAAATATTTCAATTATTACAGTAAATAAAAGACTTTCAATATAACTTATGTTATTATTAGACTTTTAAATAATTAATAAATAACAAACGTTAGAAATAAAATTAGTGAAATACCAATACTTAATGTAGATGATGGAATAGCTTTTAAACATTTTGTAATCAAAGCTGTAATTAAAATGGCATGATGAGCAGATAGAGCAGGAGTTAATACTTTCTCAAAAAAAGCTATCCTAATAGTTTTTGCTAAGATTTCTGCTACATCTGGATGAGCCTCTCTTGAAAGTTGAGCACAAAAATCCAGCCACATAAAAAAAGTAGCTACCCTTCTGCACCCAGGAAATTTCTTTTCACTTATAAGAGGAGGCGAGTCTAAGCCCCATGTTACGTCAATATCATTTATTTCATGAGGTTCAACATGAGCTGGAATTAAATTAAAAAGAACTTCTAAACGTTTTGCTAACACATTTGATAAATTACTTTTGGCAACAATTTCAGCGAAAAAAGGATCATCCAGTGAAGCTAAAACCATTATTCCTTCACAGGCTCGTATTCTTATTGTGTTATCCTAAAATATTGAAAATTATAAGAAATAAATGCATATATTTTAAAAAATTAAAAAAAGTTTTAACATACCGCACTGTTTACATAGCTCTTTAATGCATCTAAGAGCAAACATTTGGAATGTTCAGGACTTCCTGGACCACTAAGCTTAATGTTGTGCTTTTTACTTTTCTGTTTAATATCACCATTATTCGATACATATTTTTCATCTATCCTTAAATCTTGAAAATCATTAAGGGCAGCTATCACTGGATCATATGGAGAAGACTCTACTTTTTCAGGTACTTTGTACAAATTTTCATTCACTTGAGTGTCCCCACCTGTTTCAGACACAGAATTTGGAATATTTTCATTTGTTTTTTGCGTAAAAGGACTTGATGTTTGAGAAGCCACTTCTACATCCCTAGATGATCCACTTGACTGTGTAGAGGAATTTGATCTAGTAGATGTATTGCGTGTATGTTTGGACGGTTTGTTTTCTTGTAATTCTTCTGACTGAGCAATTGATTTATCAGCAGGATCATTACGAAATGATCGGTGCTTACTGTTTAGATAAATTTTAATTATATAAATTTATATATTTGTACTATCAGCTAATATTGAAATAAATAGTTAAACTATAATAAAATATTCTATGTTTTAGAAATGAGTATGAAATTTAAAAGATTGCTAATTATATAATTTTTCAAATAAAGCAATATAATTAACGATTTGCTATTCAACTTACCCAGTTTTGAACAAATCTGGATTTACCAAAGTAATAGCTTGAGTGTCCAAAGGTTTAAATAAGGGATTAGCAATTTTTACTCTTGTAACAGGAACATAAGTAATTTTTTCAATTTCTGATTTTTGAAGTTCACAGGGTAAATTTCCACTTTCCTCTCTAATATTACTAGAGTCATTAACTATATTTGTCACATGTGGATACTTGCAAACTAAAAAACAAAGGCATAGAAGAAACTGTATCTCTTCATTTTCAATTGGAGAGGCAAAATTTCCATTGCACATAGCTATAAGCCTTTGAACAGGTCCATATACAGCTGCATGATGCAGAAGAGGGTGTTTGGATCTTGTTAACAATTTCCTTAAAAAAGATAAGCAAACTAGTCTCATGCCAGGAGGAGTTTCAGCATTGGCTAAGGTCGCCAGTAAATCCAGCAGCTTATGCTGCAATAAATATTCCAAACATGAACCAGGTTCGTCTCCATTTTTTTCCTCTTCAAGTAAAAGTTCCAACAAACAATCCAAGTGTCTTGGAATACTGGTTGTTTCTACAGGTACCTTAGAATCATTTAAATGATTCACATAAAAATTCATCAGTTGCTTCCAGTGATATGTAAAATCTTGTAACGGTGTTGCTGGAGGAGCTATCTGCAATGTGAATCAAAAAGATTAGCCAACAATATAATCAGTATTCTAATAATCATACAATTTTTCAAATTTTGCTTTAAATAAATTAAAAAAATATTCAATGATAAAAGACGGAAGCACATATAAGCAGGAAATAAAGAAAGGATATGATAAAAACAAAAAACACCAACATTGATGGATTACGTCAGCATACAGTACAAGCATTTATTGATAAAAATTCATACATCTTTCAACTCACAATAAAAAATAAATAAGCAAAACATAACTTAAGAGACCATACATTTAAATATGTAAACAATACTGGAAAAAGTAATTAACACTTCACTAAAAGGTATATAATGTTCTAATAATCATACAGGGAAGAATAAAATAATTAAAATTAGTCACAGTACACGAAAATTCGATTATGCAAATTTGCCAGATGCATAGCGTGGAACTTAACCACCACTCACCACGTCAATGGCATTTTTCAAAGCAATCTGGAGACCGCTGATCATGTTTCTTTTGTTAAGAAATTCAATTTTCGAACCTCTGCGCTACTTTCGTTTAACCCTAAAGTGATCATGAATGCACGTTTTCGCGAAAATCCTCAAGTTGATCCGCATTTTTGGAGTTTGTTTTTACGGAGGTTGGATATATATTACCTTGTCAAATGGTTGACAAGCGTCAAATGTCAATATATATATATATATGCTAGAAACCTCTATTATGCTTATCAATGCTATACTGTTGTGCTATAGCAGAATGTGTAGGTAAGTACTACTACTCTACTTTGCAACTTGCAACCTGCAACTTGCAACTGCTATATAGTTCACTTTAGCGGTGTTTAGATAGCAGCACTTATCAGGGCTACGGGAGAAAAGAAACATCAACGAAGGTCGGTCAAACAACGAAACAACAGACAGGCGACGGGCCAGTGGTTGTGATAGTAGAGGAAAAAATTTTACGATTGTGCGGTTGAAAATTAACTCGAAATAGCCTTATTAACGTATATCTTTCAGTGTAGATATATATATATATTGTTTCAGTGTTCAAGTTTTATTTTTTCTCCATTATATTATTTCAAAATGATTTCTGCTTATTTGAACTTAGAGGCTATAAAACATTTAACATTCAAAAAGTTACGAGGAAAATACTTAGCGATTTCAATGTGTATACTTACAAGTGCAATTGAAAATCAACGACAGCTTGACAAGTACAAGACAGGTATGAAATATTTAATATTGTCTGAGATGTAGGTTTATAAAAATATATTGTATTATATTTTTAAAGATCTTATCATTGCCAAAAACCTTGTTTAATTGTTACAAAATATAAGGATTCAAACCGTAATTATTTCTATGAAACTACTTGTCACTACTTTTCCAATAAAATAGTGGACGATTCTAAGACGGAATTGAAGAAAATACTTATTTATACTTTAAATTAAATTATTACTAGGTATAAGAAATTCATTTTTAATTTAATAATGGTGTAATTCTTTTGTCTTATCTTATTGTTTTTGGAAAAAACTAAATTTTATAAATTCATGTCCAAAAAATCCTTGTGTCATTTAAGTATTGTTCCCAAGTCCTTTTTAGACTATGATTCCTAATACCTATAGAAAACTCATTTTATAAGCTATTTTTTCTCCTGATGTCTGTGAAATAAATCAAAATTCTAATGCCGCGGGAAACTTGAAAATTATTAACCAACCATAGAATAGCGTGAGGTCGCCATTTGTTGCGAAACTGCAGGTTGGTATCATGTTACCAACTTTTGCTCGTCAAAAGTTTGAGGAAATTTCTAGACAGCTGTAGCCGCTGTATAGGTATAGAATCGTGGAAATTAGAATACAACGTGTTAGATGCACGTGTGTACCATCACCGTGTAGTGTATTTGTATGCGGTATCAATGCATTTAATGTATAAACTTTTGAGATTTTTTTTCGTGAAAACAGTGAAATAAAATGTCGCGTAATTTGGAAATCGTTGTGGGCACCTACGAGCAATTTGTGCTTGGTTATACGGTGGACAATATTGTAAACGTAAGTTATACGTAAGTTATTATTACTTAGGTTATGAGGTCTCACTGTTATATTTTTTTATAATTTTATACTTACTTTTGAATAAAATCGTTAATATAGTTTTCGGAACTTTATGTATTTAAAATTTTAACTTAAATAATATATTTTTTACAAAAGAAATCATCAAAAAATACATCATTTGCGAATTCTATGAAATACATTGTTTATTTTAAACAAAACTTATAGTATGACATCTACTTTATTATAATTAATTATATTTTCATGTGTAGAAGTATAAAATGGAACAAAGTTTTGCTACACACAGTCATCTTGCGAGTGTGCGAAGTGTGGCTTGTAATAAACACTATTTGGCTTCAGCAGCTGCCGATGACACAGTTTGCCTGTATGACATGCGCAACAGAACAGAAAACGGCAAATTGGTCCATCATAATGGTAAATAATTTATTCTTTGTTATTAATACTCAAATTTAGTAGAATTTTTTCAAAAAATTACTTTACTCAAATAATGTACTTATCAAAATAAAAAGTTATTAATAATTCTTTATATCTTTATAGATACTGTAAACAGTATCTCTTTCACACCTGATGCATCACATATAATAACGGTCAGTAGTGATGGAACCATAGGAATAGTTCGATGTGGCAACTGGCAAGTAGAAAAGCACTGGTTAAAACCTCATAAAGGTCTGGGTGTTGATACATTAGCAGTTCACCCAAGTGGAAAAATTGCTATGACAACAGGTCATGATGGTGTACTAAGAACATGGAATCTTGTAAAAGGTAGACAAGCCTATGCAACAAATTTAATACCTAGGTGGAAATTAGATGCCAAAAATATCAGTGTTTTAAAATGGAGTCCAAATGGTAATAGTTATTTGATTGCTGCTAATAATAAAATAGATATATATTCAGTTGAAACGGCAGGTATTGAGGAAGAGATTAGTTTTGATTCTAAAGTTATATGTATTGAATATTTGGGTGATGAATCTATTGCTATTGGTTTGGCTGATGGTAAAATATCTATCTATAATCTTGAAAATGGTTCTCAATCAAATGAAATTCAAGCACACGATACAAGAGTAAAATGTTTAGCAAGAAGTGATGATTTGCTAGTTTCTGCTTCAAGTTCAGGAGAAATTAAGCTATGGTCAACTGACAAGGATAAACTAACAATTTTGAATAAAGTTAATTGTAGTGCTAGGATCTCTTGCTTAGCATTAACAAAATGCCAAAGTACAAATTACAAGAAAGATGAGATCGATTTAGAGGAGAAAGTACTTGAAAAACCATCAAACAAATTAAGAACAAAACAAAGAGTTATTATTGAAGAAGAAAATAATGAAGAGAAGCAAACTAGAATGTCAAAGAGAAAAAGAAATCAGAAGAAAGCACAAAAATTACTTGAAGAGTCAAATTTAGATACCGAAAATATTTCAAAAACAAAAAAAATTAAAACTAATGTATCGGATAAATTATTACCAAAGAAAAATAAGAGAGAATCATCTGATATAATATATGAAAGCGCAAAAAAAAAGAAGCTTCAGGATTTCCCAAAAAAGAGAAAAGATAGTCCAGAGTTAGATGATGATGAAATAACAGAACTTCCAATCAAGAAAAAGAAGAAGAAAGCACATAGTATACCAGGAGATGTAGAAGTTAACAGTAAGCAAAACAATACCAATATGAAAAAAAGGAAAATTCCTTCAGAAGACGCGATAGGGAATTCATTAATGAAGCGCAAAGCAATAGGAGTTTCAGTTGGAAAAAATACACTTATGAAAAAGAAAAGAAAAAAAAATTTTTAAAATATAATGTAGAGATAATATATATTTTATTGTATATAATATGTATTGCATTTTTGAATCATATAGATTTGAAAAACTAGATTAACACTTTTTTTTTGTATTTATCAAAGTAAAAATTGGAGTATGTCTTTTTTATCGTAAATATTATTATTTATACAATTTAAAAAAGTGATTAGGATTTTTATGAATAATTGATTTCATTATTATCCACTTTTTCATAATTGTATTAATAATGAATGATATCTCTGTGATAATGTAATGCTTAGTTCAATCAGTACACAAATGTCATGCGATAAGTGAACTGTATGATTTACTATGTTTCTGACTTAAAAGATGTTAAAACTTTTGTATAATAAAATATTAATATGAAAATAAAAGTGACATGGTACTTTAACAACCAATTCATTCCTTCTAAGCGAAATAGCTAGATTCTGTAAATTATTTTACACATATCAAGTGAGAAAATGAATAGCATAGAGGAGTAGGATTCAATAGTTTTTTATTTTGCAATTTCAACGTGTACATATTCAACAACATTTATCCTTGGATGTAAAAAAATTATGGTGGATCAATCGAAATGTTATACATGTATGCACTTTTGTATTTTATTATTATATTATTATTTTTTAATAATCTTGAAAATTAAGGATCAGGTCGTTAGCCTCGTAAAGGCCTTTTTTTTATATAACGCTTTTTTGCTTCCTCACGCTGTAGCACCTGCACACACTTGGTGTGTATTTCGACTCAGCCTGGCATTTTTATATTTATTTATTTAATTCATTTTGTAACTTTTTACGCAAGATTTACGTTCAAATAAATATATGGATTTTACAGCCTTTTATAAAAAGAATCTTAATTAACGAATTGTGATTTTGTTTTCCTCTAAAAGATTAAAAAGCAATGTTACTACCATGATATTATTATAATATTTTTGTTACACGACTTCGAAGTAGTCTTTTAATATATCGTGCAGGTGACAACAATCTTTCACTTTTTTATAGTGGCAGTTAAAAGATATATTCCCTGGTGAAAGCCTGTACTTATCGTTCCCCTTTTAAAAATAGTCGCCTTTCGAAGATTTTATCAGAAACCTTCCTTACCATCATTCGCAAATTCAATTGAAATTAACATTCAAAATCACTAACTGAATTTCACCAATATATTTGATGAAAATACACGACAATAAAAACATTTGTAGCGTCATTCGATACGAATAATTTATTTAAAGGAAAAAAAAATAATTCAAGTCCTTAAAAATTTATAGTTTATTCAACGTGTAATATAAAAAGAACATAATAAATCAATCAATGGCACATAACATAAATGATAAACAATTTTTTTT
>UELV01122191.1:0-16471 GCA_900490015.1 Megastigmus stigmatizans | reverse complement strand
TTTTTTTTAAATACTCAATATTTATTTAAATAATATATTAGTTCTATAACGTAACCATTTTTTTTTTCAACGACTCCTCCGTTTTTTAAAGTAGCTTTCAATTGAATTCGCAAGCGAGGATAAAAGTCGATCATCGGCCGATACTCACCGACTTGAGTCTGCGCAAACGACGAAGCATCTCGTGCCTCGGACGAACCGCGGATCAAAACGTAATGGACTCGGCGCATTCGAACTGGCACAGCTCGCAACTAAAAAGAAAAGCGAAAATATGTGAGGTGAAGTTCTCGCGCATTACAATACACGAACATGCCCGCATATTTAATCGTGCAAACGTTCCTTATCGCAGCCGGAATAGATAACGATCGAGCGTTTGCGCCTTTATTACAATATGCCATCGTCGATCATCATTATTATCACCATCATCATAGTTATAATTAATCGGGGAGAGGGAATCTCGTATTAATATATATTTATATATAGAAGTTTTGTAGTGCGTCGCAATTACAGGGAAAAAGATTCGAATGAGTCGCCAAGCTTTAATATTATACTCTTCTTAGTTTTTTCTCTTTCAACATATTCGCTTTATTTTATTTTTTACTTTTTTGTTTCTTTTTTTATTACGGTTTCTTTACAAATTCTCGACTCCCTCACACACGCGCACAATCGAAACACGTACACAAATACATATACACAGACGTATAGTTCAAGAATCTGTGTGACCAGCCGACACGATCGTTCTTATATCTCTTATTATTTTTTTGTAGTTTTTTTTTTGTTTTTTCGTTTCGTTGTACATATCTTGTGTTAAGCTGATGGTAAAATAGTGCTCATTGTGAAAAGTGTAAAAAGTACACGCGGCTTTTTTTGATATGACAACATAGCCTATATACGTATGCATATATTGACGATCGCAGCAAGATTCTCACGCTCTCGATTTAAAGCTTGATTTTTTTTATCTGTTTTTTTTTTCTTCAACTAAGTAATGTCGGCAGACACGTGCGATCGCCGAAAGCTTTGTCGTCGTTCCTTTACCAACTGAGCGAGTCTATTGAAAAATAACGAATTTTTCTCATCGCAAAGTAGCTTATCGAAAATGCCATTTCGAATCTGTTCTCCATCTGGACAACAGAGATCGCAATGGATAAAAGCAAGCGATCGTAGCGTACACTGTTCTGTTCAATCGAATAAAATTTGCTGTATAGTCAGTGTCCAGAGATAATACAACTACCTGCTGCAGGGGTTCGAAATGTCGCAGCGCGTAAAAATAGCAAATTAAAGTCAATAATCAGAATAATCGATCGTCGCATTCCTGCTTTCGGTATAATCGATACGTTGTTTAGAGTAAAAAAAAAACTTGAATTTTTCCGACGTCTCAGTGGATAAGTCGACGCGATCCGTTTCATCGTGTTTAAGGCGATTATTTTTTGTTCTTTTTGTTCAAACCTGCGCCAAAAATCTAAAAATCATATACTTTGCGCCTTCTAAGTAATTCACCTGTCGGCGCATGGCGATACGTAGCTGCGTGCGATCGTGGCCTCTCGCATTACCTACGTAAATTTATAGTACTTTTTTTTTGCTCTCCCCGGCGCGCAATCTCCTCGACTTCCCACTTCGTAAAATCTTGGTTGGTGCACAATACGCAGTAACATTTTCATACCTTGAACGATATACGTGCGATAACGTTAAATTCAATTACAGACTCAGATTTCTTCCTCCGATTGTTCCATTGCGTTCCCGCGAAACAAATTCAACGATGAAGCCGATGTGAAAAAAGAAGAAGAAGAAGAAGAAACTCGATCTCCGTTGAGTCGTTCGCTAATCATCTCTTTTGGTCTTCCGTGGCTTGCTCACTTACATATTAAAAAATACGACGGCGATGCGAGGCTCTTCCTCTCTCCTTCTTCTATCTCTCCCCTTTTTCTCTTCTTCGCAGCGTCCGATCATTTTACGTACTTCGCAGTGCCAATTTAAAAAAATATATGTATATATATATATATGTAAAAAAAAGAAAC
Organism: Megastigmus stigmatizans; assembly: GCA_900490015.1. NCBI lineage: Eukaryota > Metazoa > Arthropoda > Insecta > Hymenoptera > Megastigmidae > Megastigmus > Megastigmus stigmatizans. The sequence continues at coordinate 14,459 of UELV01122191.1, read as the reverse complement.
AAATCAACGAATAAATCAGCGAAACGAATCGAGAAACAATGATTACGGCATTCGCATTACCGACGAAAAACTATTATAATTATTACAATCGCACACGCATTTCTCTCTGAAGATATCAGGATAACAATAAAATCATATATAATATAGAAGTCCGTGCGTCGGACTATCATACAATAATATTAATAATAATATATTCACTTTTCGTAGATTCTGTTTTCTTTCATTATTTATCTTTCTTTTTTTTGCTCCCTGACTATTTTCCCATCGCATCCCAGTTTTTGGTTCACTTTAAAAATCGTCGGTTTCGAACCTCCTCGATCTCCCACGCAAAGCAATCCGAACGCATCGGCCACACTCGATCTCATCTCTTTACATGTGTGTGTTTCATGAATTTCTTCAATTCTCATCTCAATCATTATTTTTTTTTGTTTTGTTTCTTTGTTTCAGTTTTAGCTAGACTACGCTCTTTGTGCTCTATGTACAGAAGTGTATCAATCTGTCGGTACTTTTTTTAAATTTAATATGTATAATATATATACTTTAGTCTAGAAGTTTTTTTTTTTTTTAAGTAAGTTGCAAGCGGCCCTGCCGCCTATCTTCACCGCTTTTGCGCGGCTACCGCAGCGACCAACGCCGCGCCGCGACCGCTGCCGTCCTCGGAGAGCATGAGGTCGAACTGAAAAAAAAAAGACAATTAAACGATCACTTTACTCGATGCTCGGTTCATCCACCGTCGATGATAAGTTTTTGCAGCATTTTTAGTCTAAAGAAATCGACAGTTTTTTTCCAAAAGAGATTTGTATACTAGAAAAATGCAAGCCGCTAGAGATAGAAAAATTGTGGGAAGCAAATAATATAACGTACTTTGTACTGCTGCAACGCGCTGATCTTCTCGACCATGAGGTCGTGGAAGTGAGGATGGAATCTGTAGACGGAGCCGTCGACTCCGACCGTTACGTTGTTCTCGCCCATCTTGACCAAGAGCGCTGCTATTCCAGCGGACGCCAAATGAGCCGCTCGCCTTGACACTATTGAGCAGACGTACCGCACGTTCTCGCAGTCCTGGTCCGTCGCGTTCCTGATGCCCAACTCCGCCAGGATTTCCCGACAATTTGCGTATTTTCCTTTCGGATCACTGCGAGTAAATAATCCAAAGATTTCTCGTGTAAATACTAGCTACTTTCGAATATCGATGCTCGGTCAGTAAAGAAAAATTTTGATAAGAGTAGGTATACTTCTTTACCGAGAAAAATCTTTTCTGCATTTACAAAGGATGAAAGTTTAAAAAATAATATACTCACGACTCAATTTCGGAGACGTATTTCGTAAAGAACTTGCCGCGCTTCCTTAGGTCGCAGGAGCACTTGCCGTTGAAGAGGAGGCCGGCGTTGGTGAGCTTCTCCAGTACCAGCCTGGCGAGCTCTCCCATGTACATGCCCGATATCATCTTTTCGAATATCTGCTTACTGGGATTGATCGATTTCTCGTCGATATCCCGATCGAACTCGGTGATCACAAAGTCGAGGGTGTCCCTCTCGCCGAACGCACCCCATTCCGTATTTATCAGCATGTGGGGCTTTTGATTTGCGTACTGGCCTGGTATCGCGCACTTTACGTTCTCCGTCTTTTCTACGTAACAGGCGTTGCTGCCGGTTCCTACAGACATAAGCACGTTTTTATATTAGTATGGACTTTTTTTTGTATAAACATCAATCATAGGCGGATGCTCTGCTCTGTTTTACCGACTGGCTCTGACTCAAAATCAATCAGGTACTATTTTGTATATTTATGATAGGATAATAAGTAATAGATTCACATAAAAATAGAAATGTGTGATATGTTACAAGTTTTAGAAAAAGTTCATCGTCATTTATTAAAATAAATAAAAAGATATTGTCGCACAATATCTATTTCATAAAATAGGTACGTGCAAAGTCGTTCGGAGAGATTGTTCCGAACTCTTCCATTATCGAAGCGTGTATTTTTAAATAAATCCCTGTCTAAAAAAAAGCCACACCGTATACAGTCGGTTATTAAAAATATAATGATTGCTGTTCCTCTTATTTTCCGTTCGGCGCGCGCGCTCGGCAGGATTTGATTTCTATCGCCTTGAGACGATACCTACTATAGCGCGGGAGAACAGGGTATTTAATTTAGTTATGTTACGTTACTAGCTCGACGCGCGACAATGTTAAAAGCAGAGCATTACTAATAGAGCATGATATCGTGTAGCAGTTACACGCCCGCGATATTGATTATGAACTTACCGACAATGAGGCCAATGCGACAGTTCTTGTTTTTCCAAGCGCAGGACATCAACGTTCCAGTGGTGTCATTTAAGATCGCGCACACGTCGATTTTAACGTCCTATATGCAACACAAGCAAACAATGATTAGTACCCGCGTGCCAAGTGTCGCGCGATGGGATCAAGCGGGAAAGCAGCTGCCCCAATTTGCCTTTGAATTATAAACATATTGCACGTTGCGTATAATGCTGTTACAGGAAAATGGAAAGTTCGTTAGTTCGTTGGATATTATATTTGGTATACCAGTATACTTATTTCTCCTGAAATGTCTGCTTACTCACTCGAAACTGTACCAATGAGAAAGAGCAATTGTGAATTTCCTTCGAGCTACTTTTTATATATGATCTCATGATACCGAATAACAAACTACGTTATATCCTTGAACGGTGTAAGTAATACTTTGACCAATGAAACTCGCGCGTAAGATTCTAGTTACTGACTGAGCATACAGCTTAACTTTATATTACACACGACAGATGCTGCGAAGACTCGATCGATCATAGTATTATTCCAGGTTATTCTGTATTTTTAGAAAGAAAAAAAATCCGTGTCTGTCACCAGTTATGGTGTTCTGGGAACTGATGCCACTGTTATTACATATGTGCCTATCGAGTACTTGATCTCTCGGAATTAACAAAGACAGCCTCTTCTATCGCGATAGATCAATCGATTTGGATTAATTGTATCCTCGTCGTGAAGCTTACATTTCTCCTGGCGATGGCCTCCTCGAGCAGTGCGACTACGTCCTCGCTGACGACGCCGCTGCAGTCGAAGCCCTTGGTCCACCTGACGAGCAGACCCTTGGTGAGGCCCTGCTGCGAGAGGGGAAAGCTGAAGGTGAAACCGAGCGGCAGTACGTGCTGCTCGAGCTTCAGATCCTTGACGAATAGGGCGAGACACTGGGCGATGTGGTCGAAGAGCTGCTTGCCCGTGCCCAGCATCAGGCTCTGTGGTATCGCGTAGATCTTGCTCTTCATGTCGAAGCTCTGGCCGTCCAGGGTGATCAGGAGGACGCGGAAGTTCGTGCCGCCGAGGTCCAGCGCCAGGAAGTTGCCCTTCTCTGCAACGACGAGCGACGACATTATTAACTATTTTTTTTTCTTGCGCATAGCACTGGGGACATTGAAAGCTAAATCGAGGAATTTTTTAATAAAGGAATGAGGAAGTGACGGCTGCCCGACGATAATCTATGTAGGTTTTATCCTATGAGTTGTAAGTGAATTGTACTTGGAAGCTGAAAAGACTTTCCATCAGTTATCCGAGTGGTAACTTTTCGGCGTCCAAGTTTCAAAACTCCTTTAAAGTAAAAAAGTCTTCCGGCAAACTTTTCCTCGTAAACACGTTCGGAAATCACTTTACACTGTGTAAACGGTAAGTCACGGAATCGAGTTAATCGCGTAAAATTTAATTTTTTTTAACAAGTCTAATAATATTATTTTGTTATACACTCTTTATTGGTTCAATTTTAGTTTAAACTGGCACAGGTAATTTTTTCCTTGCTACATGATAAAAATAAAAGTGGTGTTAACGATTCAATAGTCTCATAAATCTATTAATAAACCGTAGAAAAACCAATACGTTTTCCTTGAAAAAATTGAATTTATTTCTCATACTCAAGCCTGGTGGATTGTTTACTAAACCAACTACTCACTAATTATTCTTCATACCTAATTACTTCCATGTGCATCATTACTAGTCTATTATATGACGAAAGAAAAGAGTAATTCTAATTAATTATTGTTTGTCAACACTTCTGCATGTATTTCTTTTGCAAAATTAAATCAATCAACGATAGTCGAGGTCGTACTTTTACGATCAAAATTGGAACAGTTTTATTTCTATAAACGGAGAGACTATCAAAAGTGGAAAAATTACAATAGTTTCTAGTAAAAATTATTATAAATAATAGTAAAATTTTATAGGCACCTGATAAATTTTACCAGAAACTATTGTAATTATTTCACTTTTGACAATTTATGATTGGATTAAAAAATGCTACTGTAATTTTTACTTGGGAATTTCTCTCCGTGTAAGTTGTTCATCATCGATATTGTTTTTGTAGTAAATATCAATGAGAGAGTCCTTTTAAAAAACTCAGTGGACTCCAACTATTAGTGCATCAAATAAGTTTAAAAAGAAACAATGTACGGCAGTAGCTAAGAACGTAAAAGAAAGTTTTAAAATCTCACCTAATTTTTCAAGTTTAGCCTTACGACTCATACGAGCAATTTCATAAAGCTTCGCACTTTTATAAAGCAAACATCACACACGACATAACGAGTATACAGAAACGCAGGTGGATTATTGGTAGAGTGAAATCCTAGACATACCGGTGCCATTGGGAAGATCCTGCACGTAGGTGGTGTAGCATCTGACGATAGCCTCCTCGTGTGTCTCCTTGCACAGACCCCTATTGATCTCGTTGGTGAGTCTCTCCATGACGAGTCGAAGCTGCTCGTCCGTAAGTACCAAATCTTTGCACGCATCTCGAATCTGCAGCAGAGGCAAAAAGACGTATTTCGTTAGAGAATTTATTCCTCGTCAAAATTCGCTTGAAAAGGTGTAAAAGTTCAGCCTTTATCATTATAGCCTATTTCATTCTCAAGGAAAAATCTGTAGGTATATTGCAACCATAGGAGAGCTTAATATGTGGAATAAACATGTGAAAAAGATTTGACCTTATTATCCGTGGATATATAGGCTCAGAAAAATGCGGCTACCGCGGATTGAAAACATGGAGGTTGGATTATGTATATTGCTCGATGCAATTAAACGCGATATCCTGAGACTATTTAATGGATATAAACATTCCATATGACTTTTATCGCTTGTTTCGAATGCTGTAGCTAACCGTATTTTCAATTAACGATTTCAAGAAAATTACCTTGAAATTTTCTTGAGAACAATATTTTGATTAAAAAATGTATTAAGTAGATGATGTAATCTAAATCCCCTCAACACTTCAAATTGATAACAAATAAAGTCAAAATCAGAGTCCATCATTCGTGCAGAAAACAAGCATTCCCGTCGCCTCGAAAAAAAATGACCCACATAATAATCAGCCAGACGAGGAAAGCCCTAATTAAATAATCTCTCCAGAAGCACAAATCACTCATGATTGTGACATTCCGTACATCGGCACCTAGGATCGATCTCACAATCTCCGAATGTCAGCTAACGCGATTCTCGCTTATCAGCCGCGGCAGCGCAAAGCGAACCTTACGCGAGCTGCCGAGCATCGCACACGCGTGACCTTTGCGCGTCCTTGACTGACCTTCGCGTCTATGCGCTCGCGCGTCTCTCTCTCTCTCTCTCTCTCTCTCGCTCGCTCTCTCAGTCGATCTCACGCGATGCCAAGGACACTGGGTAGTAAACTGCACGCCAGTTTTCTTTCGATTTTCACGTCGATACTTTGTAATAATCGGTGACCACTGCTTTCTTTTTACGGTTACCGAGGGAAAATTTTAGCTGAGGTCGATTTAAGCGTACCATCTTTATTTCTGATGAAATGAGCTTTCGCTTTATTATTGGATGCTTACTTCCGCTTTTGAGAAGTTAACACAGGATTAGAAAAATATTCATGTGGTGTTTTATACCTCAGCATCTCCAGAATCATAATAAAACATTAATATTAGTGGACCTTAAGATGATATAATAATATTTATATGAACGATACAAGAGAATTAATTACATTTGCGAGAAAACTGCGAGCTCGGGATGGAGTTTGACCGACAATAAGACTCAACCGCGATTGTCTTAGAGATGTTTGCTTCCTCTGATTTATTTACTATTTTCTAACTAGAAAATCGCGACGACGGAAGGGAAAACAACTTGTGGTAATCGTCTTGTAGCATAAAGACATGCATTTACTACTTATGATATTAAGCCTGTAAGAAACGAAGCATTTTAATCAAAGTGTTTAGACTTAAATTTTACTTTCAAACATATTTCCTTAGGTTCATGTTGATAATAAAATCAGACAATTAATAATTATTAAATACACTCAAAATTTAGAATTATTTTATGTATATATGTTTCATAGCATATGAATAAAATTTTAATTTTGTAGTATGTAAATATTATGGAAATGGATTGGATAATACTCGATATTTAACCGGTGGTTCACATGGAAACAAATAATAAATCTCGACATAATATCAGCAAAATCTAGATTCGACTTCTATCTCGAGCGCCGAGACTAGATTAGTCTAGAGAAGATAGCAATAAATCACCAATTTAGATCTGAATACTCCTCTATTAAATAATAGATCACAAATTTAATTATGCGACATAAGCGTAACAAATCCCGTGAGTCGAAGCTCAAGAGCCAAACGGAATAATTCAAATGCCATCGACGAAACGAAAAGAGAGTGAAGAACATCGACGAGCCGAAGCAAGACTTTCTTACAATATTCAAGGTCAAAGCTACGATAAGGCGATTGCTCCGCGGCGATAAGGTCGCGAGATAAACACTCGTGACGCTCGCTGAATGAAAGGCGCGCATTCTATTCATGCGTCGGAATGGATATTGCACGGAGGTCCGCACGTGCCTTCCCCGTCAGAGTTTCCATTTTTTTTCTGCATCGTATTCTCGTTTTTTTTTCTTCTGCTGTGGATCGTCAAATTGACGTTGATTTGTACAGGAGATCGATTATTTCCGTTTTTCTTTGACCGGCACGCGATGCATGTATTCTGATGCTGAGGTATTGCACTCGTAACGATGTAATTAGGTCGAATTAGGTTCTCCTGCGGAGTAGTTTATTTTCGATAAGCATATGCCTGGCAGTAGGGATTATCTTCTTTCGTGTCTAGCTTTTACGATCGTTCGTCAAATGAATACTGTAATTTTTGTCGGTGTTATCGGAATTGAAATTCAATTAAAATGTCGGCAGTGTGTCATAATGTGAGTAATTATGAGTGACAAGGAATTTAGTGACATTATTTCAAAAATTGAATAACTATTAAGATATACTTATTTACATTTTACATCAACAAATGATTAATCGCAATAAATAATAAATTAAGTTTCAAAGCGGTATTTAATGATGATACAAAGATAAAAGTGAATATAAATCATTTGTATTTGAAAACTAAATTATTAAGTAAAAACTCGAGTACTTCATCTATTGCTTTTGGTTTTTCAAGATTAGCTTTTGGTTTCCTCAAAGACATTTAATTAAGATTTTCCAATTAATATTGATTAATTTTCGTTAAAACTACATAGTATACTTTTGTATAAGTGATCAACTACGAAATGTACTTAATTAAAAAATATCATTTTTACTTTTTTTTATTAACATTACAGATTTCTTCACACGAACGCAAAACATTTAGTAACTAAATTTTTACACTTAATATCTCTGACTCTGCATAGTCGTTATGTTTTGTCTCATACTCAAAGTGTCTCTCACATTTCAGTTTGAATGAAAATGCAAATTTAAACAGATTTTCTTACTACACGGACAAAATTGTACCTTTGAAAATGACAAGCTCCAACGATTCTTTAATTCAACCACCCAGACAATCGCACATTCTGAACTTGCAAGAGCAGTTTTGCAACAAACTGATGAGAACATGATGCAGGGATCCAAAGAGAGAGAGAGAGAGAGAGAGAGAGAGAGAGAGAGAGAGAGAGAGAGAGAGAGAAAGGAAGAATCTTGTCACAAAAGTCTTCGCGTACACACTTTAATTGCGTCGTTTAAGGCTGGGTGTAATCAACACGTCCAACGCATTTCCTACAAGCGCGCGAGAACAGCGCACACATGCACACACGCGCTCTCAAAAGTCATTTGCCACTGCGACTGACGTTTTGATTATCGTGCCAGTTTCTCACGCGTCACTCGCGCGCTCACCAATCGACATTGACTTAACCGCGTGAAAAATATCAATTTTCGATCGCTTAACTCCAAAGCGATTTTTAATTGTGTCCGAGCAAAATGAAAATGCGATAAACGTTGATGGGCTTTTGAGTGGTTTCACGCGCTTGGACGCATCTTGGATGCCTCGCCATGACATGTTAACTTTACGACATCCGCCTTTTTTTCCGACCCGCTTCTACGTAAGCTCGTAAAGATCCAGGGAAGAACCGCGTAATATGTTTGACTGTTGTGCACGTTCGTGTGTTTGTGTATGTGTGGGTAAAGTGATCGTAATAATAGTACGTCATTAATTTCTAAAGTATTCGACGCTCTTCCTCGTATTACGTCTAAATTATTGGCGGTATCAAAAATGCATTTGTCGAACTAATGATTACTACGAGTGTGTGAATATACCGTGTTTCTTTTCTGATTTTTTTTAAATTGATGTCTTTGATAAATCGACTGGTACTTCAGTGTTCGGAAATCTAATTTTCAAGAATTTGATTGCTATTGCAAAGGTTTTTACGATCCCGTATAAAATTTTTTCATCCGTATCATACCTCTGGACTTTGGAATTTTCATAAAAAAAATGAACTACATACAAGTCAAACATTTCGCAGCTGATCTCTAGGAAGGCCAAACAACAGTGGTCTTATTTTGCTGTCCCTCTCAAGATCAATAATTCCACCCAGATTCCACTGCACTGCAGCATCGCCGCGTATCATAAGCGATAATTTTAATCTCCTAACATTCGATGTGCAAACTTATCAAAACAGCAGTCTTACATAACATTCTGAGATAAGCAGTGGCGAAAAAATAAGGCATCGTTCTTTTCGGTAAAAAGATTTGAAGAAAAGTTTCAAAGCCAAATAGAGACGTATCTCTACGCGTATCAATCAAATGCGATAACGGGAGACAGCAAATCACTTAATGCCATTAAGCTAAAACTCGAATCTCCGGCACTTGGACGCAGCATCACATTAATCAGCCTCCATATATACCACGAATTGGGCACGAAGCTAACGCGTGACTCTCTCGGCTCTTGGGATGCTAGGTTGCAAGTGTGTGTGTGTGTGTGTGTGTTGTTTTATGGCTGGACTACACGTGTAGGGATTCGAGGAAAGTTCGGGAGATTGTGCAAATGGTTCCGGTGACTGATTAGGATACGTATTCCACTGTACGAGGGGGAGTACAAGACTACGAAATTTCAGTAAGTCTTGAAAATTTGCAAAAATAAGTGAATTCGTTGTACGCATTGCATATCGTTACTTTATCAGTTGCTGGTACAATTAGTTTAGATTGGTCAAGAGCACATTAAGAAATAGTATGAAATATCAAATGTCTCGTTCTTTACGAGTTTGCAACCAGTTTTAATCATAAGGAATTGTTGTGTAGGACACTTGTCCCAATTTTCGCTTCATTAAGAACGTTTCTACATTGATGAATTAAAGGCAATCTTTCATTACTGTGATTTCACTTATTCTGAATTAAAGCTCGCATTTTAATTTTTAATTTTCATCACAATGTTATAATTCAATACTGCTGATCATCTGTATATATGCATTTAAAATAAAATTTTATTCTTCATATTTATGGTATCGCTTCGAAAGACTACGGTAATCATCAAAAGTGTAAATACATATATCATTAAAAAACAAACTAATTAGACTACTACTGTTGTTAAAAAATAAATATTGATAATAAAAATTAAAAGCGAATATTACTGTCTTATAGGACATACAGTGTTTCTCTTTTCGCTGCTTCATACGTGTATTATCATACCGAGTTACGAAACTTTCGTAATACATTGACGTGTGTGTCGCGGAAAGAAACAAACCAGGCCGAGCGAGTCCGAAATTACGTCAGGCTTTATACGAGATGTATATACTACGACGTTTCATGCAATTGAAAACGAGCTTCTGTTGTGTACCAAGTGCAGTAGTGAATATATTATCGCATTTACGAGTCTTGTACAACTTCTTCCCGAAACAGTCGCGCAATATAAATCTCACTCTAATCTCATCCGCGCTTTAGAGAGACTTGGACTCGTTCGGCCAATCAACAACGTGGAAGCAGTGCAACGACCCATCGATTGCAGTCAATTGTCGGAGATCATAAAGTCATAAATCAAGGGAGACAGTAGCCGCGAGTAGGCGCGACTATGACGCTATGTCGTGCCGCCGTCTTATACGTGCTTCATATATGGGCAGCTATGTGCATCGGTAGTAATGTCACCCGTGACGCTTGTGACTGGGTCGTACTCGGCTAACTGCATGTGCCGTTGCTTTGTCGCACTTGGAAATACGGGTTTTTCAGGATCGAAATAGTTTGGTAATGGGTGTAGACTTGAGTCAAGAGATATGGGTTTCTTTTGGATATTATCATCCTGTTTAGAAATGGTAGGAGATCAGGTATAATATAAGTGTCGTCGAATTATCTTCTCATAGAAAATGAGAAAATTATAGAATCGAAATTTATAGAAAATTTGAATTTAATAGGCTCTTTTTAATTTGAAGGTTGACTGATGATTCCTGAAGGATATAGATGCATATAGAGAGATAGATTAACCTAATACAGAGACTTTGCAAGCTATGCCATTATGTAAATTAGGGGGTACAAGGGGTGTTTACAGAAAACAAACACTGCCTGGCTGTTTTCAGACTAATCTACTGGTGTATCTCAATTAGCTCATAAAATTAACAATACATTTGAGCCTTATAAAATGTATTACTAAAATTTTCATTGACGAAATGTTTAAAACACATGAATGAAGTATTCGTGACTTTGAAAATCCGATAAAAATGAAGTTAAGTTTTCGTTTTGGATAAAAGCGAATGGATTATAGCACAGAACTGCAGATCACAAGTACGAAACTTGAACAGCAATTTTCTCGAGACAATACCGGAAACTTAGCACATTATACGCAGAATGGCTCACCACATCCGAACGCTATCTACTACAAGCCGTTTTCTTCCACGAGATTCAAGCACAGGAGATCTTGAGCGCTTTTAATCGTTCCTAAGTTTTTTATGAGCCCCCATTGATATAAAAAGCCATGATAATGAAATTTTTCTTTACTTTAGTGTTGTACGTACAATTGCGCGAATGTTATGACATATTTCGTGTACTGGAATCAGTCCAAAATATAATAATCTATTTTGAAATGACTTTTAATACCTTTATTCGCCTTTTAAAAACGATTACAATGAAATGAATACGAACCAGCAGACTGCAAAAGAAGTAAAGGCTGATTTGCTGTCAATCAACGAAACCAATAAACATGTCGCGGTTATACGCCAGAAGCACACGACCGCGAAACTCAGATATAAACCAATCGAAAAATTTCTTAATCTTCTATCGAATCAATCGAACGAAGTAAATTCAGCGAACTTGCAGCTTTCCGGTTACACGCGATATACACGCCGAATTGCTTCGCGACAACGTGACGACGAACACACACTTTTCGAGGGGACGGTGATGGCGATTTGGGTCACAGCGCGAAAGGTGTCTCGGTCGATTAGATATATATACACGCGTGTTATGGCCACACGTGTATATATACATACATGTATGGATGTGCGATTTCATTATTGTTTCGCCTCGACGGGAGAGCGACGTCCTTGGATTTTGTTTTCCTTTTGGCTTTGCTATAGCGATCGGTAGTCTGGCGTGTCGCAATTTTTTATGGCGTTCAGATCGACGAGTACTCGTAATTCCATCGTATCAATTGCTTTTTCTTCGGCTTTAGCGAAATGGCATTTCGTTTTCTGCTAATTTTTGATATTTCAAATTTAATGAGGATTTTCCAGTAATATATGGAAATACTATCTTCAGCCGGAAAAAAATCTGCAGATCGATTTATTAGGAAAACGATTTTTCTCCCTATCATCTATCATTCAAATTATAGGTTCAGAATTAATTTTACTTTTTTTCTGTTTATTCGGAAATGTCAAGATTTATACTGAATATTGAAGTAATAATTCAACGAATTTTGATCAATAGGAGAAGTATCACGTTATAAGTATTGAATGCAAAAAAGAAACACGTGTTCAGTAATAAATACATTTATCATGATAAACTACTATTATAAATCATTTCACAACACTTGATTCGCCATAATTGAATGGCCGAACCTTTCTATATATATATATATATATATATATATATTGATACTGTGCATAATTTACTTTCTTCGAAAGAGAAAGGGAGATAGAAACGAAGAAAAAGATAAACGGACTTTAAAGGCCAACCACATTTTTTTCGAGGTCGCCAAGTACTTTAAAAACCAGTCATTTCCTCTTGGAATTCTCATTTAAGTGAGTGCGTTTTAACGTGGAAAAATGTTGAAAGATTATTTCTGTAATAAAAATAACATATGTTCTTAAAATACGTTTTTCATTAAAAAAAAATTCACCCAGATGTCCTTTAAATTATTTATGCACTTTTTGCAATTTTAATGCACAAACGTATCATTCGAAGATTAGAAATCGAATCAACGTCACTGACCATGTTTCCGTGTCGCATACAGTTCTAATACCGCTGGTCAGGCTCATTATAAGGTGTACAGAAGCAAATACAATAAATCTATAAAACTTCTTTTTAAGCGTCCATAAAAGTGTAATTGTTTTTTATTGGACACTAGAAAAGTTATTCCAGGAAACAGTTTTCGTTCGGATCTAAATACAAACGAAGAAACTGTTGGAAATAAAGTTCGTCTATATATAAGCAAATTATTGAATATGGGGTTCTTCACCGAAATCCACAAACGTGACGGTATTCATTGGCTCTTCATCATAACACCAAGTTACAGCAAAATATAAAAGTTTTTTTACAACAGGAAAAAAGTCTGATGCGGCATAATTTTCCTTTACGACAACTCCAAGAAGAACAAAATGAACGCCTATACATAAAAAGTGTTATTAACCGAGTAACAGAGGCTATCGTTACTTCGTGGAGGAAACTTTAGAAAGTAGGAAGCAAAGCTGTAGGAAGCATCTATTGTGGTATATCTGCCCAGAATAGTTGTGTACGAATATCAACTGGAATCATTAGTCACTGTGGCCGATGCTTCCAATCGCGCCGACAGCTGAAATAACCATTTGAATATAAACTTATTGTTTATTTACCTTCTAAATTCTTTTAAATATTCATAAATCTATCAACTTTACGATTACTTTTATTTGTTACGAAGACAAATAGTCTTAAATAAAGATATTCCAATATCGTCGACGTTTATAGTGTGGGACGTGAAACACTTTAGAATGGAAAGGATCTTAATTTGAAGCGACTTAATTCTTTAGTTGGATCTTACTGAACTTGGTCTTCATTTTCGTTGAACTGAAGTTCAAAAGCAATTTTTTAATTAAAATTCCTTTAAAAAAGAAGACAAAGACAAAGAGCACATTCTTACCGAAATTATATGAAATTGGTAATTCTATAAGCCTGCTCCAAAAGAGGCTGCTACCAGCTCAAAAAAATAGAAGTCATTTTTCTAAAGCCTTAGATGAATATTACAAGGAACGCATCAAAATTAAGATGAAAATAGACTGGTTAACTTCAATTTGTGACAATCGTTAAGATAATCAGAAAAAAGTTGGTTCAATAAAAAGTTGTGTACAGAAGAGAGTGTAGATACTGAATAAGAATTCAATAGAATTGGATGTGATCCGATAGTATGATTATGGGCAGGTGGTAACCGGTTCACAAAATCAATTTTTTTGGATGACATTAACTAGAATTTTTTAATTAGGTATATAACAGTTGGTGCCAATTTCGGATCAATGTATCGAGAACAATGAAACAACAGAGTTAAGTTACATAAAAGTATGCAGTATTAAATTTGATCAATATCTATTGTTAATCATGTAGCGTGATGTATTAAAATAAATTTTAGTTCAATTCATAGATTGAATACTCTAAGCTTCTTTGTTAAGCACTTTAATTGTGGAAAATTTTTAAAACTCACAGTGGAAATTCCTAACCGAGAATTGAAATAGCCAGGACCTGACCTATCAGGGCACGTCATCAGAATTCGAAAAATTTGAATTTCGCCGCGTCGATCCTGCAATCTAATAGGGCAGCTCGCAACGCCGAGCATACTCTCTAAATTTTTTTCAGTGAAATTTCACTAATAATAGTGTATATACACTATTTGACTAAGTGATAAGTCGGTCACTGTAAAATAGTGAAAAGTCACTAAAAAAGATAGTGAAAATATTTCACTAATAAATTTAGTTGATATATACACTAGAAAACTAGTGCATTTTCACTGTAAGCTTACTAGTGAAATTATCAC
>UELV01122190.1:0-11043 GCA_900490015.1 Megastigmus stigmatizans | reverse complement strand
ATATATATATATATATATATATACGATAGCTTGGATTTCTCACGGGCGGAAAGGATCGCGTGCACACTGGCACCGAGAGTGGCCCGCATATCCCAGGGCGTGGTAAAGTTTCGGATATCTCGACTATATGCGTGGACTGCTCAAGTTTGCAAGTCCCAGTACGGGCCGAGTGCGTAATTGACGCTTTCACGCTGAGCGCGCGCGCGGCGTTTAAAGTCTGATGTATTTATTTTTGGGGGGAGGGGAGGGGGGTGGGGCTGGGATGAGCCGCGGCGGCCCGCAGCTTTCAGAAAACCGTTTCCTCGTCTGATTATTATATAGCTTTTTATCTCTCTTTCTCCTCGCGGTTCGGTGTGTGTGTGTGTACGTCTGGCACGTGTTTTTTTCTTCCTTCTTTTTTGCGCGAACGTTGGACGTCACGAAGCCGTGGATTGAGTTTTTGCTGGGCGGCACAGCGTATGTATGCGTGGCTCGTAACAGTTTTACCAATTGTTGACTTACTTTACCGGCTGCTACAGGTAATTGGAGAATTTTCGAAATATTATGGATGCCTCGACAACTCACTAGCTTTGCCCAAATTCACGTTTGCTTTATATACTTATACAGAAGGAAATTGAGAAATTTCTTTTTATAATGCATCGTAGCGGCAGTGCTTCCTCGTATCAAGCCATGTAAATTTCGAGTTTTATTATTATACTGCGGTGTGATGGTGGTGGATGTCGGTCGTCGAAAAATATAAAGACGTATACCGTCCTTCTCGGTGGAATAAGATGGTAAAAATCGAGCTGATTATTGTTCTATATTGTGTGCACCTTTACGCGATGGCCTACCTTTAAGGGCGAGGAATATTTTGAAATTATCTCTCGGAAATGATCTGGTAGTGATATTTTTTTTTTCCTTTACTGCGCTGCAAGAGGTTCGCTTTTAATGGCGAGATCGTGAGGTATTTATTTTTCTCTCGACGTGTATAATTTACACTTTTTCCGAAATGACGTCCGCACGCGTGTAGTAAGATTGTGAATGGAAAGCAAGGATTTCTACCATTGAAATAATACAAGAAACTGACATTAATATTGATCATTATTACTTTTTCACACTTAAATTGCCCTTTGAAATTTCTGTTTCGGAACGGTAATCAAATTTCACAAAATTCATCTTATTCCGCTTTACCACATCGATGTCCCTTATTCTGCAGTTAGCTGGCAGCCTATTCACAAAATCCCCAATTTATATTCGCGAAAAATCCACTGATAAAATAAAACTCCCAAATACAAGACGGCTCATTGTGCATCGCTGCGTTCGCGTAAATCTCGGTTTGCCTCGTAAAAATAAATGGAGAAAAAGAGAGAGAGAGAGAGAAAGCTATAGTTATGAAGCAGTTGCCGCGCGCAAGCTCGCAAGCCTAGTCCTTACGCGCAAATTAAAAGGCCCGGGCCGCTGCGATAAAAATCACTCCTGCGGCCCGACAATGATCAATCTCAATAAAATGGACGGAGAACGATTTCTCTTCGGAGCTATCCTTTGCGCACGCGTGGCCAACGTCCGGCGAGGATAAAACGTGTATCGCATAAATGAAAGATGAAGCTCCCGCGGCTCCTTCATTACCTACTGGCCAAATTAAGACCTTTTATATCCGGAGAGAGAAAGACTCGCGTGTGTATGAGTAGCTGAGATGGTGCTTTGCTTTCCTCTCGCGGATGCGCGAGAATACCGGTCGTTAATTGAATGTGAGAAATTTGACACTATCGATTACGAATCGTGCCTGCGCGACTCATTAATTGCTTATGAATTTCACATCTCTTTATTCTGCAGTAATTGTATTTCGCCTTTATGAGTCGATGATAAATAGTGGTTTTGGATTCTTATTTGCTCTGGTACGATCGATCTGTTTCTCTGTAATTTTTATTAAATACATGATCATTGATATACTGATCATGACTGTTTGCTACTATTATTCACTCTACTTTTTAATAATATATACACATTGTATCAAATTAATACTTTAAAACTTTTCAGTATTTATATATATATATATAAATTTTAATAAATACTATAGTAAATATTTTAAAAAATAATGAAAGTTCAGTAATTCACTTTTAACTCTTAGCAATATATGAAAATCCCAAGTTATATCATCTTGGCTCATTAGGAACCCGAGGTCTTTAACCTGTGCCAAACTTTTACTTTTTCTTTCAACACTTTCGAGCCGATTTAGTATAGACGGCATCGGTAATTAGTAGTTCGAACGCGGATCGAGCTTGAACTTTTGTATGACGAGGGGACACATTTCGATTTAGAAAGGTCACCAAATTCGAAGTCGAGAATCAGATGTTAAATTTGGAGCCAAAGTTTGACTCCGGAACAATTTCCACCGTATCTTGTTAATATGTTTAAAATTAAAACTGCACCGCAAAAAAGGTGTTTTCAAGCACATAAAACCTCCGATCAGCGTTATCTTCTTTTTATAAGCTTTTTATAAACACAAAACTAGGCCTATATCTATAACTTGCGAAGGAAATCCCCGATTATTGCGACACTGGGTCTCGCCCGCGAATGACGCACACACTAAATAGCCAGATATCGAAGGCTCGCATCTCTCTGCGGTCCAGAAAGTCGAGAGAGCCCGGCTCCTCTGTTCTCATGCGATTATTCAAATAAGGATATAGTCCGGTAACAGTCGCAATTTAGCCGCGCGGCCGTTAAGTACCACCTTCGGCAAATAAAAATAACAAAAAGGAAGCTGACCGGCCGCTACTTGGCCGCTTTGGCCCAATTTTTTAATTATACCGCTTCGCTCGTTCATTGCCACATATTATATATATATATATACGCGTATATTAAATACGCTAGTGACTATGCTGACGATTCATTTATTCGCGTAATCGAGTCTTTTTAGTTGATTCGCGAAGACACACCGCAAGACACTTACCGCAAGCTCGTCCGCTTGCGAAATAAAGACGTTTGCTCTTTTTCCTTCTTCCTCTCTTCTGCTTTCTTCATTCTCTCTCTTCTCTCTCTCCCTCTCTCTCTGCACTTGGCGGACAGTTGCTGCCGGCGACCTAATTTGACTGGCTCCTCGTCCGAGTGAAATTGCGCCCGGGGCGCGGGCGGGACCATCTCTCAATTATCTTTATCTCTCTCGCTCTCTCTCTTTATAACGATTTCTTTTAAGTTCCCTTCTGCTCTCCTTCTGTCGCCTGCGCCTCGGCCTTTGATAGTTTCTCTCCGGTCCGTGTCTTCTTTTTGCTTCATTTTTGCACTCTCTCGAGCGAGCTTCGAGTCCCCTTTCCTCTTCATTATATCCCCACGCGTTTCCTCTTCCTTTCCCACAGTAGTGGATGCACCTTACTTCTTTCATCTCTCTCGTATCCCTGCGCGCGTCCAAGTGTCTGTCAATCCCGCCTCCTATTCAGAGCTTCGCGTGTGCGTGTATGTGTGTGCTTTGTAAACCTTTTAAGCGGTCGCAGACACGTCGCTTGTTTATCGGTGATCATCGACGATCGTTGTCAATTCGAGGCTCTTGCGGTTTAATCACGTTTAGCGAGGGTAGCTGTACCCGCGTACCATCAGTCGATTGCAGATTTGGTTCGTGGGTTTGAGTTTGAATGGAGAGACGCGGTTACGCGTTATGGGTTCGAAGAATAAAGGGCTGATTTTCGAAAATTACAATATACCAACGGCTAATTGCTTCTGTTGTAGTTATGAGAAGGTGAAATCAAGCAGAAATTATATAGCTGCGAGATGCATTGTGTTGTTTTTCTTTTCGGTCGGCTTTATGAGCGCAGAAGAGAATTAATGGTGATTGAGAATTGCGTCGATTTGGTTTATTTTTAGCCCGGAAGACATTGCGCGATATTTTTGTTTTGTTCGCCGCTGTTTTAAAGGAATCACCGCGTTCCATTGTCTTTCAATTATACGAAACCTTAAAATTCACCGTTCTTAAGTTAATGCTCCACTAACGTTTGTCTTGCGGCGTGTCTCATTTTTAATATATTGTATTGCGGACATTAAGTATATGACTTTTATTACCTGCACGCGTTCCTTGCCTATACCGTATAGTTTGATAACAAAAATTAAATATGTATTTTCGTCGAGGGGAATTTTTTGCATTGACATTTTATCACCTACGCGCAATTTCCCTTGCAAATTGTACAGAAAAATGAAAGGGGCTCTAAACGGTAAGCTGCACGTATATGTCGCTCAATTACGATCATCTACAAAAAAACTCATCGCCCTCTACTAAAAATCTCATCTGCATAATTTCACGCATATTTTGTCTAACATTTTTTTTCTCGTAGTCGCATAAGCACTTCGTACACAGATATAAATATATATATATAGAAAATCCACAAAAAGTGTAATCCTGTACTTTACTTGCATCACGTACAAATATCTCGCATACAATGTCATTCCGCACTTAACCAGAACTAATCGAGCAAATCTCGATTCTAGCATCCCAGTTAAGTCCTACACATATATAGAGTAACGCGAGACAACAATTGAAAATGTCTTGCGGGCCGAATCTAGAAAGTCCTTCAGAATTTCTCTCCTTTACTCGCCTTTGCAGAGAGTCGTCGCGCATATCGCGATAACGAAACAATTCAGCTTTTCTTGCTTTTGCGGCAGTGGACGTGTCCAGGTACAGATCGCGTCCGATTTGAGTTCCCGCGACGACGACGACGACGCCACCCGGGTATTAAAGATAACAACCACCATGTTTGTTTTTTTTTCTCTTCTCCCGTTCTCTTTTGCAGCGTGTGTTGTGTTGTGTGTGTTTTTTTTTTGGTTGCACCGTTAGAGACCTTGGGACTGGGAGAGAAATCTGTAGAGTGGGCGTTGGCTCCGGGCGAGTTCGGTATAGATGAAGATCGGCGCGCGGTCTTTCTCTCTGGTCTCTCACCACCAGGCCCGATTGACCTACTCGACTTGAGAGAGTCACCTGATTCGGTTTCGAGCGGCTGCCGCGCGCTCACACTAATGCGTAATACACGAGATCGTGTTTTTGTTTTGATGTCGATCGATCGATCGATCCGTCGAAATTGGAAATTTGACTAACGGGTTGAGCGAGAAATTTTTTTCGTCTCGCTATCGAGGATTGGCTCTCTAATACCTAATAACTAAATATTTGTGTGATACAAAAATCATGAAATACGTTATTTATTGGTAAAGGAAAAAGAAAACTATTCGTTAAAAGTAAAATCCATCCATATTTTTCCAAGTGTCCTAGATTAATCTAGCTTTATATCGGTTTCTAAAATTCAGTATGCCCAAACAAAATATAGGTTGATTCACCTGCCGCGAGAACCGACGAGTTATGCACTCCTCACAAGTTCAGAAAAACTAAAATAGGTAAATCCGTCTCATCGGATACACTGCGGTCTGCAGGGTGTTAGCGGAATGCATTTCTCTCGCCCTCGCGTGCACCTCGATAAACTCCTTGAGCGCGCCTAAGACCGTCATGTAATCCAATGCCGCGGCCGTCGATAATTATTATTGTGCATCGCTGTATAACATTCTTCCGCGACGCGAAAGTTATTATATCGATGGAAAATTCAAGCTCCGAGCAGCGCGCGCGCGCAATTATCAAACACATTCAGGTTATATAAATGTCGTTATAACACGGATGTACAGCCCGATCAGTCACTTATCGCACACACACACACACAAACACATATACACTGTGTATAATTAGCGGGAATATTATGCCCGAGACACGAGGGCGCGAGAAGTATACGTGTGGCGACAAGAGAGGCTTATATCTATCGGGGCGCGTCCGTCACGCCGGCCTGTGTACAGCGTGTCAACGAGTGGTTAGAAGGAGTTCTGCAGGCTTATGTTATTATAGGTTCGCGGCGAGATCTCTCGAGATCTCGATGGTGGACGAATTTTTGTTCTCGTAGGAAAGGAGGATCCTGGACCTGTGAGACTGCACATGATTTTTTAATGTAGTTGTAGGCCGTTGGGAATGAGTTATATCGAAGTTTCTATAAAAGTTCATATAAACTGACGAAATGTTTAAATATCCGCGGGCATCAGGCAGGTCGAATTTGATGTAAGGCTAAAATCGTCCTTACATTATAGTAATATCGTTTTTATTAGATTAGTCTTTTATTACCCAGGTTAAATTAATCATGAAACGTTCCAATTCTCACTATTGTATAGAGTGAACTTTGAGTCGACCGCTTTTTGACTTTAGACGGGAAATTTCGCGCTACTGCAATCAATCATCTCGAGTGATTTTCATCGCAGCATCTACGCATTAGCATATAGCAACGAGTTAGTATCTATAATTCTATATGTATATGTATGCGCTCGAAGCGCAGTCGATGCAAGTGTTAAAATGAATAGGGCGCGGTGGTGCGCGCACAATAGTAGATCGTGTATATATGTATACAACGCACGCAGTCAGCTGCTCTCGGCTTCTTATCCGTAGTTTTTTCGTTCCCCTCTTTAATTCCATCTGTATATGAAGCCGCTTTGTGAAAGTTCATTATGGCCAGGAGATGCGAATGGGAAGGGGCAAGGCTTTTACAAAACCGATCCAATTTCAGATAGACCTTAAGAATTAGATTCTAGCGCGAATATGTGTGTGCGCATGTGTGTGTGTGTGTGTGGAATTTGATCTAGTGACCTCCAATGAAGTTTTACTCATAACCGTTGATTGCGCGAGAACCGTTGCATTGTATAAACATCAGACTGAAGATATACTTACGTCGTGTTCTTACTCGATGCGTTTGCGGAAAAGCAATTTCTTTTTGTGACGTTAAATTTTGTTTCTTACCAATTTCTTCGGGTATGTTGTTTATTTACACTCCAATAACAAAGATGTCTTAATTCATTCGCTATAGGTATATGCTGTTTTAAGTGCGCGATGAACATTATACACACCAAAGTGCTCGAGCTTATTTGTTATACGTTTTGTTTCTCTTTTCCCGAGTCATTTAACAATCGATGTTTATCCACACTTTAAAAATATGCAAAATGTAACCGCGCTAGCAGTTGTCTTTACGGACTTTACACGCATCCATTAGTATACGCATTAAACTCGAGTGACAAAATATAAATGCTTCTAATCTTTGAATAAACAAAAAGATGATGATGCGCGATAAACGTCACCGAGAGACACGTGTATACGTCGGATTGCGCCAAGTTTAAATAACGACAAGAGTATAAAGAGCGTACGAAAATATTTGGACGAGAACAATTTAAATTGCTCAATTACGTATGTTGACGAATACGCGCGCGGTTTTGTTAACTCCGACAAAGGCAGTTGTATGTATATATATCGACTCCACATACGTATGTTATAGTATTGGGAACCGATCTATTTTGCGAGCGCGAGATATTAAAATTTTATGGCATCGCTGGGTGTGTGTGCGTACCGCTTCGTAATCTGGTATGTGCGGTAACTTCGCCTATAACCGCGACTTTATTATTTTACATTGTATAGGCGCTGCACAATTATAAGATTTTCTCGTTACCGAAGATTTATACACTCGCGTGCGACTGCCTTGTTATGGAAAAGAGCACAAGTACTCGTTATGCATATATACGCGTATACGATTGGACATTCGTCAAGTAGTAATGGATGACAGTGGTCAGACACTTGCTTTTCGCTTGTATTTCATAATTCTAACTTGTATGTATATAGGTACTTAACTTCGATAAACTACTTATTTCTGAATAATTCTGTCGAAATTTTAATTCTCAATCAATATACACTTGTACAATATCATCCGTGACACTTCCTAAACTAGTGTAGTTTCATTCAAAGCAGAGTGACTTGTCATTATCATTCAAAGTAATAAAAAATAATAAATAAAAAAATACAAATTTCATTAAATCCTCATAACGCATCGAAGATGCATATTCCGGTCGAAATCCAAGACGCTGCTAGCGCTCCGAGAAACGTTACCAAAAAAGCATCGTGTAGAAACGCGCAATAAACCTAAATCCAATACTTCTCTGGTCCGTATCTAGATCATCGCGGCTGTGGCGGTAGCGACGGCGGCGGCGGCACTACCACCCACGGTTTCTCGTATTCCGGGCTTAGCCACAGACACGGATTTTTCACTCGTTCGCGGGCGCACGCAAGAGCCTCAAAATCACAAACTAGCAATCGGCGCTGCTGCTGTGGATATATGTATAAGTACGCAGAAAAGGGGCTCTCTGCAGGCGCGCGCGACCGAGAGAGTAGCGAAGGCGGGCCTAATTAATTCCATTTAAAGGCCTGGTCGTCGGTGAATGATTAGGCCGCAACGTTGGCGGCGGCATTGGCTATCATTCAAACTGACACGTAACAAGTTGCGCTTGCGCGCTCGCAACTCTATTCGCGCGGCTCGCACAAAAATTTCGTAAAAGTTTCGCGGAACTCACGCGGCCACGCCCGGGGTTGACAATGTAGCCCGATTGAGAGTCAGACAGAGTGAGACAGAGAGAGAATATTGCCCAAGCGAGATCGATCACGCGGCCCGCATTAAAATAACAAACTTCGCTACGGCGTGCTCTCTCCCCCGCTTGCGGTGTGTCTATGTGGCAGTATAGCCTGTATGCGTACACTTGGCGAATTCCTCGCCCGTCCAACAACTACTGCTCACATGCAGCACCAGTACACACGCACACGCGCGCCGATGGATTAGAGAGTCGTATTTCATTCGAGTTACAACCCTTCGATCGCGCACTCTGTTCTCTCTCTCACTCACTCTCTCTCTCTCTCTCTCTATATATATATATATAGACGTATACGCGTGTTTATACGCGCAGGCTGCAGCGCGCATTCGATACGCGGATTGTTTCGACGCTCGTATAAAGTTAGCCGCTGCTGTGTTAGCTGCCCCGCGCGCCTTTAATTTATTAGTATTATCGTAAATTATTATTTACCTGCTCTCTCTCTCTCTCTCTCTATATGTGTGACGCCCGCGCGCGCGAGCACGGGTTTGTTGCTCGTGGAATGCAAGGTCAGATATATATCTTAACGATCGCCATCGAAATGTTTTCTATATAAACTAAATATAGATCCTGTTGCAGTGATCCCTCCCGACCTATTTTTTATTTTGTCGTTGATCGCGCGTGCGAGTGATTCGCGGGTATGGCTGAAAAGCTTCCAAGTTATAACCACTTTTTTTAGGTTTAAGGAGTAGTTACAAACATGTTTGCCCGCATTACGGGAAATGAAAAGCTACTGCCAGACTGTTGTGGATAGTGTCTTATGCAACGGAGGCCTATATAAATCTAAACTTCACTCTTATTTTCATCGATTGCAGTGCTACTTTCTTGCAGCTCGCAACTTCTTCTTCGTTTTCCACACATAATCCGCGAATACGTATCCTCACCGCTACAAGAGTTCAATTAAACCGTTTTCTAAAAGAAATTTAAACGCTTGCGGTATACGTAAGCTATATACTCAAGTGCGCGCGATACGAAGCCAATCCAATTCGCTCGCGGAAAAACACTCGGTCTCGCCCATAATTCAGAAACGATTATCCCCTCGTTTTACCGAGTAAAAAAAAAGAACACCACATCGGTCGCATTAGAATAATTCTCTAAGCCCCATCGTAAGGCACAAGAAACGCGCGCCGGAAAGTGAAACTGCATAGTCGCGGCGTCGTCGGCGATAGGCCGATGGTTCATGGCGAAAAATGACGCACGGCTTCGAGAGAGACCCGTTTAAACGCCGCGCTAATAACACGGATTGCCACCAGACGTAACGTATCGAGCGCGAGCGCTGCAGACTCATTAAAATCATAAAATACTCCTCTCTCTCTCTCGATCGTGAGCGCATATATATAGAGGATTAGATAGGAGAAATTCGTCTGGGATTTACGAGGGTATACATGCGTGCGACTTTATATTAACGATTTGCCTGTCGTGCGCAATGAGAAAGATGAGCGACGATGTGCACGCGTTCTCGATCGCACGGGGGAGAATTTAGCGGGCTTCCCATTAATCGATAGAGCTTAATTATATGGAGTGTTGCATCTTGTCGTTGATGTTTTTTTTTTCAGTTTCTCCGCCGCTCGTGACGCATTGAAGCAATGGCTTCCTGCTGCTCGCTATAGGTTGTTATTAGATATTTTGCTATTGGCGCGCTAGCTCCCCGACCACGTAAGAGATTTTGATTATTTTTTTTTTTCATCGCGATAAAATTGGATTAGCGCGAGGTGATAAACAGGAGCTTTGACGTTTTAATATTGGCGAGCGCGCACTTTTTCAATGGGTTTTGACAAACTTATATATATATCGTTGATGTGTACATGCACGACGTAAATGCAAATTGTAAATCTGAAAAGAAATAAACTATAAATTTGGGTTATTATAAGCATTGGCGAGTTAGTCGAATTAATATCGGACTGTATTTAAATCAAAACGATAATGAGCGTGATCGTATTGAAAAATAGCTTTGCGAAGTACAAAGTGTCGAATACTGATTAGTGCAATTCTTTTAAAATCAATATTCAATATTTTTTTTTTTTTTTTTAATTTGAGGCCTTTCAAACCTTTATTGATTTATTTCAGCCTTACAGTTTGAATACAATATATGTACATGTGTATTGCAGTAGTATTTACAGAAAATTCATTGTACAGTAGGTTTAGACTTGAATGTTGTGGTGGTTTAGGAAGGAAAATATACGCTTGCAGGCATTTATATTTGGCTTTTCAATTATAGACTCTATATTATGAGGGGGGTATAAGTCGAGGTCGAGAAGATCTTTAATGAGTTTATGCCTGTGATTATCGTATAGCGCGCATTGCCATATTACATGATTGATGTCTTCATTGTCTTTTCCGCATTTACATTTGGGATCGCTTATTATATTGATTCTAGAAAGGGAAGAAGCTAAGTTATAGTGATTTGATCTGATTCTGTTTACAGTAGTAATGAGTTGTCTGGAGAGGTTTTTATGATAGAACCAAGGCGTGCTGGAGTCTTTGAAGAACAAGCTGAAATAAGTTTTGCCGGTTAAGGAGCTTAAGTTCTTTATTTGGTTAGTGGTGTTAGTTTTGGCATCCTTTTTTATTAGACTCAAAATATCGGTATACGGT
>UELV01122175.1:0-25420 GCA_900490015.1 Megastigmus stigmatizans | reverse complement strand
ATATATATATATGTAGATACATATATATTTCTGCTGTTCTACTTCTTACTGACCTACTAATGAACTAGTCTTGCGGTTGCCTCAATAGCTCTTACTGTCTTTACTATGCTTTGTTCGGAACTGCTAAAGAATTGCTAAAAAAAAAAAGGATTTTCAATCGAGAAGATAATAAAATAATTTGACATTCCTTTTTGCTACGAATCTCTTTAGTCTTTATTCTGGAATTTCAAAAAGCAATGTAACTAATTTTATCAACCAAAGTAACTTGCATATAATATATATCATCAAAGAGGAATGCTCCGCATATACAGGACAGTCATCAGCAACTAAATACACAAACAAATCACTCAAAAGAGACCCTGACCTCAGCCACTAACGACACTCAACAACTTTCCCACCCTTTCTTCCTCCTCACTGCAGGGTATATACACACTCGATCAGATCACACATGTCTCGACTTCTCCTCACCGGCACAGATCTCATATTGATCGTCTACATACTCACTTATCGACTCGTCGCCTCGCGATTACACATCTTACGTAAACGAGCTCACGCACAATGGAAATTACGACACATGATTATAAGCTCTACATACACACACAGGCGCGCGCGCGTTAATTTATTCGTCGGGCGAGGCTTGGGGTGTACGTCGACGAAAAAACTGAGCGATACAGACGACGAGATATACAATGGGCCATTCAGTGCATACACCGCGATATACATGATCTTAGGCCAGACTATCTGCATCGGACGATCTCGGCGGCGACGGCGGCGGCGAATATCGGAAGCTGGGGGAAAAATCGGCAGGGTAATTGTTAATAGATCATGCGCCGCCGTGTGCAGCAATTTTACAATGGCGCCTATCGCTCAGCGGCGATTTGCTAACCTGTATGTGTGTGTGATGTGTATGTGTGTGCAGGGAACGATTCAGGTATAATTTAGTCGTTCGAGATTGAAATTTATCGATCGCCGGATCAATTTATAAGTGCTTCGACTTCATTGTCGCTGCTGCTGCTGCTGTTGCTGCTCCCCTGGCGCACACCGATAACTGTAACGTTTTACTGCGGATTCGAATGCTTTTGCGCGCTCTTATAGGCTTTACGGTATTATTATTGTACTACACGCTGTTACTGTCCGCATTGTGCCGCGACTCGTAAATGCTTCCACGTCGATTTATTTCTTTCGAAATATTATGTTATTCGAGAAGTTTTTTTCACAAATCGAACTCTTTGATATTCTTATGACAGATATTACACGGCTCAATTTTTGTACATCGGAATTCTTTTAAGTTGACTCGAGTAATCATTTAGTCAGATTTGTCAGACTGTTCGATAAATTTCAAGTAAACGTGAGGGCCTCGTACTGCCGAAACATCTTCACTTTATAACATTCAATCGCGAAAATACTAGGTACATACGAATCTAGCATACTCGAGTTCCCAAACTAGGTATAGCGAATCATCGTAGCAGATAGTCCAATCAACCGATATAATTATCGCTTCTAAGCGCCTCCGTTGAAAGTCAAACCTCAGCATCCTCCCCCATAACGATCTTAGACGGGCGCGTTGCCCAACGCTCAAGCTCATCCTCTCCGTCGAGACACTTTAATATCCCAACATCTCATCGACTTTTCCGTTCTAAAGAAAAGGCGCACTTACACGAGGAGACTAAACATCGGCCGTTAAGCATCGATAAGCATCGGCACGGGGGAATTCCGATATTGCAAGTGCAATCGCCGCGTCGTCGCATGAATCACCCTCTCGTATGTATATAGTGTGCGGGGGTAGCCCTTATTACCGAGAGAGAGAGAGTGAGAGAGAGAGAGAGAGAGAGAGAGAGAGAGAGAGAGAGAGAGCCAATAAACTCGGCTATTTATTCCGCGGAGGCTCGAGCATGCGCTATAATTGGCAATGTAAAGCGAGTCCGGTGTGTGTATGTGTGCAGTGCTGCAGACGATGTATATATGCATCGTACAAGTGCTATCCATTATGATGCGTCCACTTTGTTGTTTTCTCGGTGTGCACTCTGTGTGTGTATGTGCGTTTATGTATGCGGGGCTGATTTCTGCGCTGCGATTGTAACGAACCGCTACTGGCACGAAAGGCGTTTTTGTATCGATGCTTCGAGGAACGATGATGTTTTTTTTCTTATCGATCGCGGACAGCGCGAATTCCAGTTCAACACCCCCAGTCTCGATCTCTAGACGTAGGCATATATAAGCTCTCCGTCGTAATAGAGGCGAGTTACGTCAGATATATCGGGAGCGACAGTAGTACCGAACGGTAGGTGTGCGCGGTAGTACGAAATTTTCGCAACCCAGGGTCGTAAACAAAAGGCGATAGAAGACTGGAAGCTGGCATGGCGGCGACGTCGGCGACGGCGGCGGCGTTAACCCTGTTATACGAGCATATACGCGCGCGCTCGCGCCAGAATTTCAACCGTGTGGGTCTCTCTCTCGTATTATACACACAATGGCGCTGCCGCGGCTGGCTGGCTGCTGGATGCTGGATGCTGGCTGCCTGCAGAGGCGTATGTACATGTGCGTATAGCGAGTTTTGTGTAAGAGATCGACGTGCCGCGGCGCGTGCGAGAGAGTATAATAATGCGAGTATGTGTCACCCGACGCTCGTGTGCCGCAGCGCCTATAGCTGCAGCAGCTACGCGTGCAGTTTCGCAAGTGCAAATGTCTGGGGAGCGGAGAGACTAGCGTCGCTGTCTGCGGAGCGGCGATTGTGCGTGTACAAGAGAGTCGGACGGTCAGACTCTATTACACGCTTTAGAAGCTTTGCTGGAAGGATGGATTATGCATCGCGTGCACGATCGGCTTTTGTATAGAGACTTTTTGAGCATTTTTGGGAAATGCGAGGCTTTGTTGGCTACTGAGTCAGAAAAGGATATTATTTTGTTGTTTGCCGCATTGCTCAAGCGATGCATAATTGACAATAATTTAATGTATATTTATGAAAATTGTCGCGTAGAATGTATTTGCAATTATGTACGCATGACTCGTGCAATTCAAATACTATCTTTGTACACACGTATTCCACTTGTATATAGATTTAATTTCATATACCTTCTCGAAATAAAAGGTTCTAAAGAAGGAATAATTTTTTTTTATCATCGATTTGTAATTTAATTTCTGGATGCCGCATTGACACCTGTTAACCTTCACCGCCATACATCAGCCGAGCATAGAAAATGCGTAACTCTAAAAAAATGTTAACCTTATTATTGGCGAAGGATTAAAAAGCCGCGCTAAGACGTTTATTAAACGGCATGCCTGAATAAATTAAGCGCGGTATAATGCAAGCCACCAGATAAGACTCGGATGTTTATAGCCGCTACCACGGGATTTGATAATCAAATAAATAATTAGACTACAATGCTTCGTCTCGGGGGGTTCGCGCGAGTCCCCGTAATTTACGAGTATTGTTTCCGTACGGTAAAATGTCAATGGTCAAGATGTGGGTGATGTATATATAATCAATATATAAAAGAAATCCAAAACTGCCGCTGCACCGTAAATATTCTGCAAACACCTCTCGCAATGCAGTATTTCACACTCGGCCAAAATAGGCACAATGAAAGAAATCGTTATTTTTTTTTTCACCGTACCTACTATCTCGAGTGTCCATTTGAATTTCTCTTTAAACTAGTACGTATACGAACTACACACGCGTTTCAAAATCGAGCAATAAATACATTATATATTCTCAAAGGACAAGCGTAACACAATATGTTCAAAGTTTCGATATAGCAACAGCAGCAGCAGTAGCAGCTCGCACGCGATACTCAAAATAACGCGAACACGCACGCGCTGTTGTTCAATGGAGAGTTTGATGGGTTTAAGAGCGGACGAAAAAATGCCCGTATATAAAAATATCGAATTTCAAAATAACGAAATAGGCGTGTTCGATTTCAGGCTCTCCGTAGTGTCCACGATCGCGCGTATTGTAAGAGTCTGATGCAATTTCGCCCGATCTCGTACGGCTCGTGCGCGCGCGCGATTTGCTCATTATTATCGTTGTTATATCGAGTCGCAGGCGCGCTCGCGCGGTGCGTTTTATCGCGTGGCCGGTGTTCTCTCCCGTGCGTTTTGACAATGGAAAAGGGTCTCGAAGATTTCAACGGCTCATTAGCATGACGACTGCTGCATAGCTATTACCAGCGGAGTTTCGCGACAATTCCAATGCTTAAAAGGTTTTTCTCTCACGATCGATCGGCGGATTATTTCAAAAATCGGCTTATCGAATCAATCGTCGAGATATGTCATCGAAACGATTGACATTCGGCCTTATTCAATAAGCGATGCAAAAATGAAATATCGCTGTTTATTATAAATTAATTATATGTATCGTTCATCGGACAATACGCGATTCGCTAACGGAATATATGCATATAAACATTTCGCAATTAAATTATTCTCCCAAGAATCGCGGATACATGGAATTGAAAATAAAGCAAAGCCCACGTCCCCCGCCAATTGTTGTTTCTGCAACAGCAGCAGTAACAGCAGCTCGTCGATCGTTCAATCGCGATCTCCATATGCGCACCAGTGTAACATTTCCCACTAGATGCACTACTGAGTGAAAATCCACGAAAGCACCGTGCAGTCGTCCAACTTGGCCGCGTCAAAATAATTATTCGTCTACGAGCGATCCTCGTAAAAACGGTGCGAACGCGTGTCTAAGCCGGAGAAGGTAAAATAATTGAACGGGGCAACAAATTGGCGCGAGCGAGAGAGAGATAAAGAGAATTCCCAGTTCGCTACACATACACATGCACACACACACACGCTTGAGCGAAAACGAGCTTCTACGTATGTGTGCGCGAGGGAATGTATTATATTAGCTGGTATAGAGAAGCCGTCTCTTCGAAATAATTAGGAGAGCACGCGAGAGCAGCAACAGCAGCAGCGGCAGCTCAGGAGTATATCTTTCGGCGCAGGAGCTGACGTAAGCCTGCGTTCGCGCAGTACACGTAACAGGACTACTACTACTATCCGAGTAGAACGAGATGCACCACTTGCTCTCGAAACTACGCCCTGTATATGCTGACCGATCGGTTGTGTGCAGTCTTGCGAGGATACTTATTATAACCACTTAAAATTTTCGGTTCCTAACATGCGTGCGTGTAAAGCACTATTGAGCAAGTTGCAACGCATACATATACACGAATCGCCGATCTTATCACGTGCCAAGTTATACGAGAAACACAATGCGTAGTCGAATGGTAATTAAACAGCAAGAAACTAAGTAAGTAGCGGTACGGCAGTCATTAATTCGTGATTTTTGTCCCGGGTGAGTATAATCGCCGCCTCGTGGCCAGGACTATTCCACAGTGCGTATATGTAGACGGTGGCTGAGTTTAGCTAGATCGCGTTTAAATTGCAAACTGCACAGGCCCCCCCTTGTTATATCGGAATGGATGCGTGTATTGTTTATTTATCCCATAGCTTTGCGCCAACTAATTGCTACGCGCTCGAGAGCTTGGCGATTTACAGTGGCCACGTGTGTTTACACGCACATTGTGCCAACAACTTAATGTGCTCGCGATCCTTTTTCTTCTTTGCGTCTAATCGTGTACGAACGAGTAAGTTCCGATTGAGAGAGAGAAAAAATCGGGTAGTTCGTGCACTGGGTTTCTTATGCTCTTGTTTTTGAGTGATTGTAATCGGTGGGTATCGATGTTGGGTTTCAGCCGCTGCACTTTGATATATTGTATAGATGTCATTGTTATAATATAAAAATAAATGTAAAAATGACTTCCTCATTCGGGAACCATAGTTGGATGATGCAAATATTCTAAGTTGTACTTTAAGACCTCAAAATGCACAATAATCTATCGTAATTTTCTCACATCAAAAATCCACGGTACATTCGATATTAGGTTTCAATCAGCTTTCACTTTATTAGGGTGATTATTTTGCGCAGAAAAATAAGGGATCGCTTACAATCCTCTCTCTCTCTCTCTTTCACTCTCTCTCTCTCTCTTAGCTGACTTTAGAAAGGCAAAAACACTCATGATATTCTGAAAAGAGCTCCCACGCAAAAATACGTATACACTAGACTAAACATGCAAAATCAATAATTCGTTCAACACCAATTCATCGCGATAAGCAGTTGTGAAAAGGGAGAGAGAGAGAGAGAACCGCCGCCGCCACGTTTTATGCACATACGGCTGCACCTCGCGAATCTCCCAAGTACATATAACACACACACACAGTCACATCCATGTAAGACATGCGCGGCGATGCACTGGCCCCATTTTCGCTTCTCGTTATATACCGATTATTGGCATTATTACCGGACGCTGCGAAGCAGACGCGCGATTACCATAACGTATATATCAGATGTATATGTTGTATTTAAATGGCTCAGTGAGCGCGTGCCGATCGTCGAGTGTCTGTATATGTGAGTAGTGCGCGAGAAGCTGCTTTTGCGCGCGGACGCGAAAATTAAATTGAGAAAACTGTTTATGGATGGGACGGAGGGAAAGGTGCATCGAAGGATAATTCAGTGTCGTATTGTTTGTGGATTAATGGTTCGATGGATTTGTTTGCTGCTCGTGTGTTTGCTTAATTAATTTATATATATATTGGGACGTGTTACTGCTTTTGTTGTATTTATGGTAATGTGTCTTGTTTACATTGGAACTGCATTGCTTTCTTCTTTGGTGGTTAGACTTGTAAAATATGAGTATAATTATAGACTTTCATTCTCAACTCTAAATTCATGAGAATAAGCGAAATTAAAAAGAAATTATTTATTACACGAATTACTAGCCTATGAAAATTTACTCTTCATCTAATAAAACCTAGGCAATTTTAAATGACTTAGTGTATAATAAATTCAATGTATGTATGCAAAACTTGTACGCTAAAGAAAATATATCGACAGTTTATCCGTCGTCCAAGCCAAACAATACCAATATTTACTCAGCTAAAATCTCTTCCTACTATATACACCAGCGCAAAAAGAAAGAACGAAACAAAGCCTCTATCGGTATCTCTCCATGCAGGAAAAAAAAAAGAAGGAAAAAGGCTAAAGTCGCGAGTAAAAGCGTCCAGGATTTAAGAGACAGGCTGTATCTCAATCTCCCGGCAGCTCGCGCGCCTATCAGAGAACTATTCTCGCCGCGCGGCGAGAGACAATAGGCCGCACGGCGATTAATTTCACCGTGAAAAATGGATAAATAAACGCCGCGCGGATAAAAGAGAGAAGCTGCTGCTCGCCTGCCGTCGGTCCGATAACGCAGTTTCTCTCTTTCTCTCCCTCTCTCTCTCGTTCTCTCTGGCGACGAAGCGACGCCCCCGCACGGAAAGATTTCCGATATTGCGCACGCACGCTACCGCGTAACATCTCGATCCGTTTACTTCCTCTGGTGTTTCGCTCGACAGCTTGCGAAAGCCCTTCACCACGGGGCTTAAATTGCTAATTTCCAATGTTTATGGCCGTCGATATGGCCGCCGGATATTTATTTGGAGTCGGGGAGGACGTGTGTGCTGCGTGTAGTTTCGTCACCGATGCAGCGCCGCGCGGCTTTTGCTCGAGCGTAACGCATGAATGAAACGGGTGATTTTTTTGTTTTTTGGAATAGCCGTCCTGAGAATGGCTTGATTAGGAATACCGTTATCTTGGTAACAAGGATAATAAGGGTTGTGACGATTTTTATTATTTGTTGATTTATTATATTTTAGCGTAAATAATTTGATATAAAAGATGTTATGCTAGTTTTCGAGATAAAAGCAGTACTTTTGAAGGTCTGTATCTACAAAAACTAATTTAAAGTGTGACAATTGCATTCTCATAAAATTATAAAATATTACGGCTCCTAATAATTCAGTGAAATTAATATTTCCACTTAAAACCTGGATCTAATCGAGAATTTACCAAAAATAGAAATAACTTCCATCACCATACAAAAATGTCACATAAAACCCATTGTTTACGCCATTATCCAACAACTCGCTCGTATAATCAAAGCTTAGCAAACGAAAGACGCAACTCTCTGAAGCGACGCCGCGTACACGCGGCTCTCGATCAATAACAATTTGCAAGAGCTCGAACTTTTCTTCGCACTTTAGCCTCGTAATCGTCCAGACGTGGCAATTTTTTATCCTTACCCACACACAGAGAAGGAGAGAGAACTCGCAGAGCTCGTAACACGATAAATATTCATCGCAAATGAATAATGAGCGTTTTGTTTTTGGCCTCTCGCATATGGTATAAGCCCCTCGAGGGGGCAGCATTTTAAAGAAGAGAGAGAGAGAGAGAGAGAGAGAGAGAGAGAGAGAGCGACGGTGGGGGCGCCTCTCGGTGCAATTTGAAAAATTAGCAGGTATCACTCGCGTTATAAAAGGCCAGCGAGAGGAAGGAGAGATTCTTACGAGATGATACTGGAACGATCGCTCGACTCTCTCGGGCCATTTCATTCGTCTTGCGCGGACTAAGCGTTAAGCGTCTCTCTCTCTCTCTCTCTCTCTCTCTCTCTCTCTCTCCCCGGCGCGAGATCGCGGCGATGCATAAGCGATTTATTAGAATTAATGAGCTCACCTCTCGCGACCGGCGAGTCCGGTAAGAGCCTCGAAAGTCCAACGATCCGATCTCTTCTCTCTCTCTCTCTCTCTCCTCTCTTTTTGCCGTGTGCCTCTCGTAATCGCCGCCTCGAAAGGCACCGAGCGTCGAGCATAACACAAAGATCCATATGTACGCATTCTCGACGCGTTTTCTTTCTCTCTCATGTACATATATACGTCTGCGAGAGCTCGGCAAGAGCCTCGCACTTAATAAATATGAGCCTGAGCTTCTTCTTCGTCTCTCCCTCTCTCGTGGCTGCGGAGCTTGTCTTATCTCATTCGAGGGCTACTAGAATTTTAAATTTACTCATTTCCATCAATTCGCGTCGGCGAGACGAGCGATGGATAGGCCGTGCACGGAAATTTGTTTTTAATTACCTGCCGCTGCTGCTGCTGCTTCTGCTACTGGGGCTTCTGTCGTTCAAGTACATTATACATACGTAGGATGCTGGGATATTATCGGTTCGGGCCCCGCTTTACCGATCTTACCTGGAACTGTGGTGATGAACTGAAAATTCGAGGACTATTGAGAAGATGCTTTTTCCTCTGACGGAATTGATTGTTTCTTGATAATACTTGAATAGATGCTTACGTTTTGGCTGCTCGGAATTCTATTTTTATTCAGATTTGTTGTTTTATCGATTGACGGACACGTGTAACGATCAATATTATTTGACATGGATTTGAATAGATGTTTAAAAATATCGTTTGAAGACGTTTTTTTCAAGGGTCGAATTCTTTGAAGAGTTTTGTTTACTCTCGAAATTCAAATCTGGCAAAACGAAAATTATTGTTATACAATATTGATTTATAATGGTTATCGGATCGAAACATCATCTCAAATATACATATTATATTTAGAAGCATGATTTTTCTCAATGAATGATTTCATTAGATTATACTGTTAAATATTATTAAAACGAAACAATTATTTCTCTATAGCGACTAAAAATAAAATATAAATCGTAGCTCATAATTTAAACTGATAAGAAACGCTTAAATATAACATGTTACACATTAATAATAATTATTAAATTCGTACGATTTTAGTTCTATTTACAAATATTAATATCATAGACAGGTTTAAGGTATTCTGTATCAATTTCAAAATTTACAGGTAAAAAATTATAGAAAAACAGCACTTGCTCTCTACATAATAAACGCCAGACTATATATTCGTTCGCGCAATCCCTTTTCTTGCCAATTGCCAACCATCCTGCAAGAAATCACGCACGGATAAAAGGTCGTCGTCGACGTCGTCGCGCACGCGAAAGGATGCAACGTACACCCGCAGCGTATATAGTACCTTCTCTCTCTCTCTCTCTCCCTCTCTGTCTCTCTATATCGAGGCAGGTTCCGCGCGCACGAGCCGGTAGTAGTATACTTGCTCGGCAACCTCTTGATGCAATCTCTCTCTCTCTTTCGGTTTTATTTCTGGCGCTGGATATAAGGAGCCACCGTGATTCATTTTATCGCGGGTGCACGCGGCGAAAATGGCGTGTGTGCGTGTGTGTGTGTCTGGAGTGAGCGAATCAAGTGAACTGTTAAATTGACTTTCTATATAGCGGCAAGATAAGCTGTAGTGAGGAAAAAGTTCAGATTTATAATTGCAGGGCGATATGTATAATGGGTAACGAGTTGAGGATTACTGAGTTTGCTACTCTTTGATTTTTTTTTTGCTTTTGAAGATCGAGAAATGAAGGATTTACTCGGTTCGAAATGAGATTTTGATTTGAGCGGATTTCTATTTAATTTTAGTATTTAGAAATTTATCGTCTGACGGGCTTGCATGCAGGCAATAATAAATTATTGTTAATTGTAGAAATAATTGAAAAATAGATAATGACAGGTATGCTTTCAAATTCATTACAGAGTTAAGCATTGAAATGTACGTACCATTAACAATCCACTGTGCACAATGTCCAGAGACAATTGTGCTTTGAAAGATTAAGTTATTAGACTAGTGATACTTTGAGTTTTATAGTAAATTAGAAATAGATGTGCGGTTAAAACTTTAATTGACGCTGTCCGTTAAAATGGATTTACAAGCAATTGCCTGTCATTCCAGCGGACATTTGTTTGTTATATAAATCACGTAGCTTTTAAATTAATGGTCATTGTATTTGACTTTGTGATAAAAATGGCTATTTCCATTGCACTTGATTGAAATAATAGGTGAAAAGATCGAATATTCGCACTTTCAGTCTCGTTTATTTTATAATAATATAATTGCTCTGATTTCTGTGCAAATTTTGAGTTATGAAATATTTTGCCACGATTTTTAGAGATCTGACATTTGTAACTTTAACATAGTACATATAGTTCTATTTTCGTTTCAAAATAATATATTTTATATTTTCTAAAATTAAAGACAATTAAAAAGAATTGATAATTTATAAATCTAACAGAGTAAATTTTCTACTACAAAGAGTAGACTTTACTCTAAAACTAGTTGATTTACCTCTAATAATTGTTTTAGCATGTATGATATCTCGTTAAATACTGCAGAAAAATAACGTTCGCGAAATTTTACGATAATTGTTCCTTCTAAACCTACATTATTTAATAACATTATCATATTGATAACTCTTGTTTACTACTCACTTCACTTTCATTGATAAAGTATTTAAAATAGGCAGGATGTTTTCAATTCTGTCGAGTGTATGCATTGCCTACCTACATTACCGACAATATCAACGGCATGCAGCAAAACAAACAAATCCCCGGAATCATACGATTAGATAGAAGTTATTTACAGTCTATGGGAATCAGTCAGAATAGGACTGATAAGTGCAGTTATTAACTGTAAAGTGTGTGGATCTCCTATTAAATTCGATGAAATTAGATAAGTATTTCGGTTTCACACGTGATCGATGGGTTTGTAAAGAAACAAACACGTGTGCGTGAATTCTTTAGCACCCCAGATAGGAAGCATAAGATATATCTTTGCTTGAAAAAGATGCACTAGACATATGGATTATTTTTTTGGCTTGCCGAGGAGTAGTAGAAGAAAAGTCTGAAACTACCTACTTATTGAGATATAGGATAGTTCGCATTTTTGCACTATTCTTTTACATTTTCAGATCTTAATTCATTTCACGATTTGTTCAGAATTGTGTGCGTCGAATTTTTATAGTGAAATGGGCTAATTAATGATATAAAAATATATCTTTTTTATCTTAAAAATAAAAGGTTATTTAGCAGTAATCTGAATATATTTACCAATTTTCGTCAGTAGACAGGTCGATACACTTGCATATATCAACCCTGCAACAATAATATTAGTCTAAATTTTCCGTTTGTAAAATTGTAATAATATTATAAAAAAATTTATGTTTTGTTTCTTTTTTTTTCAAGTGGAATTACAAAATAATTAGCATATAAATAGATATATTTCTTGGTTAATTTAGATTTCAGTCGGCAAGAATTATCGAACAGTGGGTGCACATAGTCGAGCATTGTAGCTTGTACCCTGAAAGATTTATGAGTCTAACAATACCAAATACCGCTACTACGTATTTAAAAGATAATTAGTTAAATATAAATACAATGTATAAATACAGGGGAAACACCGTTATACGAAGAATTAAGTGATTTCATATCAAAATCCGAGACAATAGCATACCGAAACGTCTCGTATACGCCAACTTACAATGCAGTGCGCGCATTTTTATGACACTTAATAAAACGCCAGCCATTAAAGTTTCACATGATCCCTTTAAAACCAAACAGAAAAGAAAGAGATAGAAAGTATGTATCTCGTTCCCTGCATATATATCTCGCGGAGAGACTATATACATGTATGCACGAAGGAGCGCATAACCAGAGCGGCGCGGGGATATATCTAAAATGAATGGCACAATTTTGTTTATGCGTGCATGAATCGCTCTTAACGAGGTAGAGTCTCTCCCCTCTCTGCTGCAAGTAGGAAAAAGGCTCGAGCATTACGCAAATACGCGCGCGCCATTATTGTTTGTCCCGTTAGAAACAGTTCATAGGCGCCGAATTGAACAAAAAATGCTTAGGAAAACAATAAAATATCGGCGGTGAGGCAGTAAGTATTAGTAGTAGTGGTGGTGGTAGTAGTAGTAGTAGTAGTAGTAGTCCGGGTTTACTTTCGAGACGCCCACCGCCAATTGTCGGGGGGATACAGAGTGAGTGAGAGAGAGAGAGAGAAATATCTGCGAAAGCAGGTTCTGTTTTGTTTGCACCGACGGATTCGACTTACCGCTCAAAATGGTTTATGGCTTATGCAAAGGCATAAAATAAATCGCTGAGCGTGCGCGCGCGAGTCTGTATATCGACGCTCTCTCGCGACTCTTTGGTACTCGATGTGTGCGCCTGGTGTATGTGTACCCGACAGGCCTTTAAGTGCGCCTAATCATTTGCTGATATACTGATTCCAAGATAATTGACGTTCATCTAGGAGCTGTTTTTTCTTCTAAATGATTTTCTTTAAATTAATTTTTGGAAGATATTTTTATACGAAAGCCTGAATTTTTCTGTAATTAAATTATTTTTATTGTTGTTGCTGCCCAGGAAGATTATATAATTCGGAGCTTTATTCGATACATGAAAATACTTGTATTTTACACTCTTCATTTAGATTATATATTATTAACGCCGTTGATTTTTATTTCCGTTATTTTCGAATAAGTAAAAATCACATGTTCATTTATGAACAAAATATTTTTTTGTCGACAAATTTTATCTCAAAAAAAAAAGTAAATCATTCCAGCCTTTTCATGAATTCGAAAGAAGCAGCTTCTCAACTCTGTACGAAAAACATTCGTATTCTTATTTTTGTCAGCCGAACGTCGCTCAGCCCCGTTTCTTTTATTATTTTATCCAAGCTTAAAAAAAAAAAAAAAAAAAAAAAACCAGCAATAAGCCATTTGCTTTATTTTAAAATTCTTCGCCTCTTGTTTATCGGTCAAAGCTCCTCGGCGCTGAAAAATGTCGTTACGTCGCGGTGGAATAAAAATTCAACGAATTCCAAACGAAGAAAAAGATCAGCGACTTACGTCCACATGGTAAATCCCAAGGAATCGTGTCTCCCTCTCTCTATCTCTCTCTTCTCCTTGTGTTTCATAATTGTTTCGGCAGTCAAGGGAATCAGCATGTACACTGTCAACAGAAACCTAGATTTTACTTAAACATGCGTGGCTCCCTCGTCCGATTCTTATCGCTGAGCCTTAATGACTCTGCGTTTATTCCAAATACCTCGTCGAAATCGTCTAGGACACTTAGTCAATACCTCTATATCTCCTTCCTTCTTTTCTTCTTCTTCTTCTGCTTCTTCTTCCTCATCTCTCTCTCTCTCTCTCTCTCTCTCTCTCTTTCTCTCTCCCTTTTTTTCACGATACACAAATGCCAAGCGTGACAGACACAAATAACAGGATCCAAGTCGATAACGATCCTAACTATGCAAAACTATACGTGCGTGTCACTCGATGAGATTGGACGTCCTGAAAGAGTTCAACTGTCGTATAAGGCGGTATATAGAAAATAAAAGAGTTGCGGAAGAAAGAAAACGAGTAAACGTCGCTTCTACCTTACCTCAGTACGTGTACATATGCGTAATCTGCCTGTCTACATGGAACATTACGCGTCTAATGGTTCGCTAAGAGATACACGATTTATTTGAAATTTTTATACGCGTCACAATCCGAATCGTCGAGTCGCAGGAAAAGCAGTAAAAATGAGATTTCTTTTTATATGCGAGCTTATACGAACGTTTGCGAAATTGTTTCTATCCTTGAAAATACTGTACAAGTTAGGTGCAATGTTTATATTTAAAAAAATTCCTTTTACACGGGGGCCATAAATTTTATGGTACATAATGCGACGTTTTATGACGCAGGATCATAAAAGCCCAAACCAGTACCAGAAGCAGAAATTTAGGGTTCGAGTTTTGACAAGTCTGTATTTTTTCCCAGATGCATGCAGAAAATCCAGAGATGAAGCTGATACTTCTTTGGATCAGCGACACTATATACGCCTACCTAGGAGCGATAAAGGTACATGGTGATTTCTCGAATTCGATTGTTCTTCATCATTTGTTCGTTTTTTTGGTTACTGCATTACCGTGTAGTTCGTTTATTACATTTATTATACATTAAATGCGCAAGGAAGGTCTGTCGCAATACAAGCGATAAATAAAATAATCAGCTCCGTCGCGAAAAATGCAGTTGACAGTAAAATCAATTTCAATATTTATTAGACCTTAAATCTTATTTATTTAGTCTCTATAGACGACGCGAGCGTTTTTATCGGCCACTAAAAATTTTAAAATCTCAAATTTATGCACTGTCCATTCGCGATGTATGTTAATGGAAATGTTATAAATCGAGTCTATCATAAACAAATAAATTAACTATTTACTTCATTCTACATGCACTATAGAATACAGTCATAAACGTGTCCAATAATTCATTTATCTAAAAATATCGTAAGTCTCAAAATAAATTATAAAGGGTTTAAGAGACGATCTAAGCTTAAAAATTCTCTCCATCGATAGGCAGATATAGCCGAAGACACGGAAGCATCCGTATAGCATGCGGGAGGAGCGCGAGCTGAGAGCTTCACACACACACACTCACACACACACACTTGTACGGCTATCGGCGATGTGTCGTATACGTGGGGGAGTCAATGGCGGTCAATGCCACGAGAGTGTCCGATCAGGTCCTTGCGCGCGTACTATATAGCACACATATATACACGGCAGCATCTCTCTCTCGCGCGCGCACACCGCACCTGGACCGTACTTTACATACACACACACTGGGCGCAGAGCTGCTCCTTTTCACGGTTATGTTACTCGGACAATCAAATGGTGTAGTCGCGGGAATGTGGAACAAAAGTTTCTTAGCCGGTGTATAAAGAGCTGCGGAGACGGACGTGTTAGATGGATTATGGGTTTGTATATAGGTGTGGACGCGAATCCTTTGTGCGGATGAAAGATTGATACGAGCGGAGATTCTAGCGCGCGCACGGCGATGTCGTTTGGATTTTTGGAGCATATATAGGCGGTTGGCTTACTTTGGAAACTGTTACGGACCACTTGTGGAACGGGAAGTTAGAAGCGGAGCGACGGCTCGAATTTGCGTTGACTTAGTTGGTAGAATTTATGAAATTTATGAATGCTTGATTAATTTGGTATAACAGGATTTGTACGTTAAATCTGTGACATCTGCTAAAATTATTAAACTGTTTAGTTCTTTTTCCTGGTCTTGGTAAAATATATTCAAGATACTAAAAAATAAGTAACAACTAAAATGACGTGATGAATTAATCCAACCGAAGATATACTACCTATCGTGACAATACTTGAAAGAACCATTGCGACTCGTGAGTCGGAATGAAGAAGTCTAGTAATTGGCCATCGATCGACTATTATCGCTCGCTCATCCCCTAAAGCTATCGACGCAAAACATCACATTGTCACAACATCGAGTTTTATTAAACAAAACTGTCACGGTACTCGAGTATTTAAATAAAGGTCGCGGCCGGGCTTGATTATCTCAATAACTCGAGAAGCCATTCCGGCATTTGTTTCTGTAAAGAGACAGTGCGCTTATCAAGATCGAAATCGACATTACACTCAATCACATCTCCTCAACCTGTAACAGTTAACTGTTCTTTCCGCTCGGATTCTTCTCCCTTTCTCTCTCTCTCTCTCTCTCTCTCTCTCTCTCTCTCTCTCTCTCTCTCTCTCTCTCTCTTTTTCTCGTGGCACACAGAGAATGGAATATACGACGTGAGCAAGAAAGAGAGAGAGAGAGAAAGAGAGAGAGAGAGAGAGAGAGAGAGAGAGACGGAGAGAAAGAAAAAACGAACTTCTGTGCAAGAGAGCAGCAGCTCGCTTCGAATGTTCCACGAATAGTTTTGGACTTTTTCAATGTCAGAATATACACCGGCTGCTGCTGTCCCGCTTGGTAGCGGCGAGCGGACGTGTACGACATATAAGCCTCCTCATTTTTCAGCAGCGGCCGTCCCGGGCGGGGCGCGAGAGGAGAAGAGAGAAAAAAATGTAACATCGACGTCTTAGAAGAGAAATGAAAAATTAGGTGGAGATAAGAACACTTCGAGCGGCTTATCTCGGCGAGCGCGCGCAGTTGTCTTCTTGTCTTCGATTCATCTGGGACTCTCGGTTCGACCGTGTTGAAATTTCACCGATGGAGAAAGCATATATGTATGAGAGGAGTTTTTAGTAGAACTTGATTTTTATCGTATTGTATAATACGCATGTGTCTCAAAAATTGTTTCTCGGAAAAAGAATGCGGGATACGATCGGCCGACCGTTAAAATTTTGATGGGCTTTCATTAGGACCACTAACGCATGGATTTATTCCATTCTTTCGTGGTAAATCGAAGCGATCGCGTGACAACCTGTGAGCATACATATCGACCATTTCAAATATCGTGGATTTTAATTAGAGGAGTAAAAGATCGTTTTGAATAAAATCGACATGTTGAGATTTTGGGGCTTTTCTCGGAGGTCGAAAAAGTGCTGTGCTGCATTCGTGGGTGAGCCGCTGGAAAAAAGGTATGATAAGAAATTTATCTGAGGAGAGAGGGTTTAGAGGGAAGCGATGCATAGATTATCGCCACAGCCCGGCGCGGCAAAAAGATCGTAAAAGTAACACCATAAATTATCGGACGAGCGCGGGAGCGAGCGTATATGAAAAAAAAGTTGAAAGCGAGAGCGAGCTTAATATTTCTATGGAAATTTAGTTATGAAGCATCGTAAAAAAGAATTGAAGTGACATTTATTTAATTACATTTGCACTAAGTCAAATCATAAAAAACGCGTGATATATTCGATCTTCCTTGTAACCGGTTCTCGACTTCCATTTCAATCTGTTAAAAATAAAACAATAACAGCAGGTAGCTATTAAATTATGTTAATGTCTTTAAAGTAGTGCTATATTGTTTAGTGCCAAATTATGTATTCAGCAGTATAAAAAATTTTCTGCACGACCACCTTTTAGCTAACGATATATGTCGTATATTTGTTGAAATGAAACATGAACAAAAGAACTTAATAATTCCAGAGTCATGTGTACATATTCATCAATAATAACCACATAATTCCATTCTCTTCTCTCTAAAAAAATCAATAAAGTTCACTGCAATCGGACTTTTCAAAGATACACTTCCAGTACAGACGCAAGG
This sequence comes from Megastigmus stigmatizans, assembly GCA_900490015.1. NCBI lineage: Eukaryota > Metazoa > Arthropoda > Insecta > Hymenoptera > Megastigmidae > Megastigmus > Megastigmus stigmatizans. The sequence goes on along the minus strand of UELV01122175.1, from coordinate 7,663 downwards.
CGAACCAAACCATCCTCTCTTATTTTTGTAATGATGGTTCCATTCCATCCTCCTCGCGCATCAATCACCAATGCACATACGCACACATACGTGCACCGAAACAAAAAAAAGAAGGAAGAACCGAGAGGGAGCACAACGTTAAAAAGCAGCTGAGGCCCCGAAGCGAGTCGTGGCACGCTTTTGGGACATATTATAGCTCCTCGGGATGACACCGCTTCACCGGCAAGTCTTACCTTTCGGGGGGGAATTCATCCATTGTTGTACTGCCTTCGGCGCGACATTGTGATCCCTTGCACCTGAAACCCGCGCTTTTATACGAAGCATCGACCAGGCAGTTGCTCCCGACTATATCAACGGGTGTAAGAGCGAGACGAGAGTAGCGTTTCCGATTCTTCCGGCGTGTTTCTTAAGGGGATATATGCTCTCCGGGGAAGGTTATATTGCTCGTCGAGTCTTTTCTTCCGCGTAAACGTGTGTATACGGTGCGTCTGGAGGCTGAGGCGTATAACGAGGAAAACGTATTTCACGGGATTAATATGGATTTTATTTGGTGATCGGCAATTTATATTGTTAAAGATTTATCTGAGAGTGTAAGATTTTTATTGCTGACTATCGAATTCTGGTACATTGATACAATTTACGTTTAAATTGGGTACGTAAAGCATGGGTATGGATAGCGTACGATATGCGTCGTTAAATTATAATCGTTTTTTATCCTTAAATTAATAATAATTATATAATAAAACTACTATAAGTATGATCAAAGAACAATTAACTAAAATTTGATGGTCGACCATCAACTTATTCAAGCACAATACTTATGCATATAAGAAATGATATGCTTGCATATAATTAAAATTTATTAGAGAGACTGGGATAAAGTGACCTTCTATACTATCTGAAAAATATAACATGGGTAGAAAAGTGGTAAATTTTTCAAAATAATTGAACATTATGTTTCGCATGCATGCTAACAATTTATTCTGGAATTACGTTTCGATTATTAATTCGAAACTATTCCTATAAGTGGGAAAACAATTTTTGAAATATTTTGCTCATGTACTAAAAAAAAGGAACAAATCATTTAAAAATTATCCTTTTGGAGTAAACTGACGCTGATCCACAGCTGTAATACAAATGAAATTACGCTGGCCTAACCACGTTTTTCAGCTTCTAGACACCTCAATTATATAAAATCTCATTTGAACAATAAATTTTAGAAGAAAGGTGTATTATCGATAAGTATTTTAACAAGCAAACGTTTTATCTACATTTAATATTCGGATAAAAATATTTTTTTATTTAAAAGCTTAACAAAAATTTATAGCTTATTTCGGTTGGTGTTCAAGTAACGCGATTTAAACTTTACATTTCAAGTTAAATTTACACGCTCTGTAAATTCATTAAAAGATAAGTTACTATAAATAAATTTGTATTCAAAAGATACAATAATATTCTACTTTAAATATGTTTGAGGTCACTTTACCCCGGTCTCCGCTACTACTGGAAAATTATAGTATTTCATTTCATTGTACTTATATTTTGTTTTGTTTTCTGAAGGTTAAGTATGAAATAACCGAAGGATAAAAACTGATCATATTTCAACAAGTTCCTCATTGAAGTATGCCTTGCTCAAGAACACTGAGATAATTACTGTAGGAAAAATTACTGTATCGTGACTTGGAATATGTAAGAAAAATTGTAAGCAGCTATATTAATATTTTCTAGACAGTATAGAATTATACGGTAAACGAGTACATTCCAAATTATCTAGTTCGTACAGTATTTTTTCTTAAATAATTTTCTCAGTTTACCAATATATTCTTCAAAACTAATCTGAATTATTGCCACATCCAAATCCCCTAATTTTGATCAACTGCGTATATTCCAACCCCGATCTGGGCTTCTACCAACAGTACAACACGCATACACACACACAGACAGCTCCGGTCCCCGTCCCAAAGTCTTGGAAGCTGAAAAAAGAAGAAGCAGCAGCAGCAGTAAAGGGAGGGGAGGGGGGGAATGAACCGACGACACATCCCCAGCTTCCCTTGCTTCTTCAAACTCAGCGGCCGCTTCCAGATTCGGCACCCGGTGCACACGCATATACACACAAAACTCGTGTCAAAGGCGAGGACGAGACGCGCAACCGCACGGTTCTTCAGAGCTCCTCGGTCCATTCATCGCTGCGGAGCGGAGCGCGTGGATCGCTATACATTTTCCTCTCTATGTATATGCAAGAGAAGCGAAGGTATATATCAAGGGACAATGATAGAGAGAGAGAGAGAGAAAGAGAGAGAGAGAGAGACCGGCGCGCAAAAGGAAAGAAGGAAAGGTACCTGCCGCGCCAGCGTATATATAGTATTATAGGAGAAGCTTTACGGTGCCACCTGCATCATCGAGACTTTTGATTTTTGGGCCACTGCACTCGCGCGCGCGCGCGCGACAGTCTATTCAACAGCCTCTCTTCTTCGGTTCGTCATTTGTCTAACGTCGTGTACGTTAAGCGATGGATAAGATGAGGCTACGGAGGCTGCGGCCAACGACATTTCTTATTGTACCGAATCTTTTTAGACGTTTCCATTGAATTATGCAGTGGATACTTTTTTAGGGGTATGTTTTATTCAATGGTCATTCGATTGCAAATGGTGTTTTGTCAAAATATGAAATTACTGACATTTTTCATATCATAGTTGGAATTCGATTAGTTCTCAACTCAAATTGTTTCTTCGTTTTGAGTGAGACACATAACAAATACATTTATGTGTATAAAATCAATAATACAAATATAATTTGTTATTGTAAATTATAAGTGCTGAGTAGAAAAAATAAAAAATAGTATATTTTTGCAGATAAGTTTACGTAGAATACGCAATTTTTAGTCGTGCTCTAAATAATCCTCTTATCTATGTAAAAAAAATTTAAAACAAAAATACCATTTTCATTGTTACATTAATCAATGGTCCTTTAGATGTAATTGTATATATCAAAAACGCTTTGTTGACTGAACATATGACACTATTAGCATGAATTCTACATAAACATTCATTCTCGCCAGTAACGAAAAAAAAAACCTGACGCAACGCGTCCACCTATTTATAAATTCAAAGCAACTCTTTGCGCGCATATGCGAATAGTTTAATCATTTCTCGTCTCTCTCTAGCGAAACTACAATTGTCCCTACATCCAAAACTCTCTCTTTCTCTCTCTCTCTCTCTCTCTACCTTGAAAAAAAGCCACGCAAGAATTACCGGCTTAACCGGAAGTGTCAGGCTGGGCTGGCGCGCGCGATGAGCAAGCGTTATATACAATAATGGCCGAAGAGTCGTCGTCGTAGCCTCCGCGGCAGGCAGCCAAAAAATCCCAACGACAAAAGGTTAGCTGGGACACACGCACCTTTGCGCGCGCACGGGTCACATTAACTAAATCCGAACAAACAGCAAGTCCAAAACGCGCGCGTGAGCCAGAGACACCAGCTGGTACTATACGGGTATATACCCTTAGGACCCAAAACAGGACCCGGAGTGCTGCTGCACATGTTACATACCCTTCGACCTAAAAATATAGGAGGCAGCAGCAAAAAAAATAAAGAAGGGGAAGAGGAGAAAGAGAGAGAGAGTGGAGAAATAAAAGGGCTGAAACGGTATACTAGTTCTAAATAGAATTCCTCGGCAGCACACACGAGCTACATTACGCCCCGCGTGTACGCGCGTGCTTCTGTTATAGTCTACTCTATAGTCATCTCGAAAACCCGATCGGAATCGAACCTGATATATACCCTTCGAGGGTTTAGCGGGGCGAAAAAAAGAGAATGTACAGTTATGCGAGCGCGGTGGGGTTTTCATGAGGTTGTAGTAAATCGTTGTTTTCTTCTTTTGCTAGCTGTAACGTTATTTTTCGGGATGTAGCCTTGGATTAGAAGCGAGTGGATTGATATTTGGGTCACTTGACGCGTTGTTGGGATTGATATTTGAGAGCGAAAAGGTTGCTGTTTACTGGTTACGAACTTTGGTCGTATTTTTCATTTTCGAAAATTGAAGAGGCAACGTTGGTTGCAGAGTGGATTTCCAAGTGTCATTAGTAATAATTAAAATATTATATACTTATCATCAGTGGCATGCCTGCCGATTCGCAGAATTTATTGAAACACAAAAATAACAGATCTCTTCGATCTTCTTGTATCGATTGATCTAATATAGAATGCTAATCCCTCTGGATCCATTAAGGAATTACAAGAAAATACTTATAGGCCATATCTTTTAAGCGTGCACAATAACCCAAAAAAACATTCTGCAAAGCAGCTCGAAGGTGCGTAAACACATTAGGCGAAATGCAAGATCCAATTACCATTAGTATAAACAATAAATTCAAGTAGTAACAGTCAATGCCAGTCAGACGACAATCAATAAATCAACTTTCTCCCACTGAACTTAACCGAGTGTTCCTTTACCACTGTTAAGTATTATAAACAATAAACATCGGTCCACAAGAGTGTACAGTGAAAAGGATCCTCAGACACACGCACGTATATATACACCGAAGCGGCCAAGTTATGCAAGGCCACGCTCGACGACGGTGTCGATCAAAGAAGTCTCGCTGCGGCGCGCTCGCAACACTTTGCGCGCTCCGGCTTTTGCGGTCTAGTGTACCAACGCATATATATAAGCGCGTTGGCCGTGTGGTAATTCTGATGGACATCGCCGATAGTATTAGCGTCTCGCGCCATGTATATATTAATGTATATAGCCACGGTGGTATGCGCGACTGCGTGTGTGTGTGTGTGTATGCGAGATGCAACCCGACACCCGGCAGCTTGGCAATGCGATTTTACGCGAAGTGTAATTTGCGATGGATGAGAGAGAGAGAGAGAGAGAGAGAGAGGCAGAGAAAAGCGAGCAAGACGATGCGTGCGGCAAGCGATGAATCTGTGATGGACGGAAAAAGAAGGAGTACTGCCAATGAGAGTCAGCGTCAGCGACATTGTTTTTTACCCTCGCACACTGCGTATGATGTCTATGGATTTTTATTACAGCTTCAGTGATATATTAGCGAATGTAACGTTAGGCTTGAATAATTTATTTACTCGATCATACAGATTACCAAACTAATTAGTAAAGTACATCCGACAATATCCCAAAGAAATATTTTTGTAGTTAACAAAGAATCATTAGTTAAATATTCACCTTCCTATCTACAAAACAACGCGTGCATTGTACAACGGGTCGCGCACCGGTGCTCGGGCGCAATAAAATTTTTCAACAAAAATCAATCAAGATGATCGTAATCGCACACATTTACCCTCCGCACACACAAGCATACACACACAGGCATACAGAGAGAGAGAGAGAGAGAGAGAGAGAGAGAGAGTCTGAATAAAAGGAATCTCGACGTCTGCCGGATGAAAATCGAGAGGCGCATAACCTCATGGCTCGTCCGCGCCGATACTTTATGTGCGGCAGTAAACTATACGCACATATACCCGTCCCCCCTCTTATCCCTCTTATATACACTAGCGGTAACGATTAAAGAGCCAAAGATGCTGCGGAGCATGAGCTACTATGTATATATATAGACGGCAAGTCGCTACTCGTGGCTGGAGCGGAGAGCGCAGATGAACCAGGTGCTCCGGGTATGGATAGGGCGCGTGTCCGGGATTGGGGTAGGGGGCAGGTGGGCCCCCTGCGCATTGTCAATCTCTGCCCTTTCTCTACACACAGAGAGCGCGAGAGAGAGAGAGCGGCTTTTATGTGTGTGTGTGTGTGTGTGTGTATATATATATGTAGCAGGAGCGAGAGTTTTCAGAGGTGCCACAAACATAATGAGGATGTATGCGTCTCTCGTAAAAGAGGGGTGCAGGCCTATATATACATATACACTCGCTCTTGCTCGTTTAGAATGTAAGGCTAAAAGGGATGCTGACTGTGTGTGTGTGTGCGTATTGAACGAGAGAGCTCACCTAGACGCGCGAGCGGTATACTCTCTATTGTACGAAGGGAAGGGCAGGTGATGAGGACGGTTGAACCACGCGACTCGCTTAATGTGACGGTTCTCATTTTCGAACGTGACAATTTTTTTTCTTTCCTTTCATCTGTTGGACTGTGGCGCAATCACGCGGCGACTTCGAAGGCTTCGCATTTTCATCGCAACAGATGGATTGTTTGGATCTTTTAGGGCGTACAGCGATCATTGATACTGGCCATCAGTATGAGTAATAAATATGTTGTTAGTATTTCTACTAGAAGTCGTCGAAAATTCATAGGAATTTGTTTATAAGCTTAGAAGCAAATTATTGCATTTATAGAAGATATATGTGTTTCTTACCGAATATTGTATTCAATCCTTAACAGTTATGAAATGTAACGGTAAAAAGTTTATAAAAAAAGAAAAAATTAATTAGCTTTCATTCCAGAATTTATAAACTACAAATACTTAATTTGTAATTCAATTATATTCTAGCTAAATAAAAACTGCATCTACTTTATAAGAGTTTGTGTAAAATATATTTTGCGGTTCCTCGCTTGATTTTTAGCAGAGCAGACAGATTTGAGAACCGTCGGGGGTCAGCCGAAAGTTCAATGTTGCGCTGCACCATTGCATCAGGACTCACTCTGCAGAAAGGAGAGGAGAAAAATAGGGAGAGAGAGAGGAAGAGAGAGAGAGAGAGCGAGTGCAAACTCCCTTTTTATTCCAGCTAGCTACCCCCACTCACGGAAACTCGAGGAGGGCACGTGCCATCAGCTGTCTACGCTGGACCACAGCTGGTAATGGAAGGTGCGCAGGAGCTCTATACACGCATATAGAGAGAGAGAGAGAGAGAGAAAGAGAGAGGGAGAGAGAGTGTAACAATGGAAGCGAGACGAACGGTACATTTGACGACGGACGCAGAAAGGCACTTTCCGCGGAAAAGCCGCTAAATTGTTCCGAGGGCCGGCTTACAATACAGGAGCCAAACGCTCTTAAGGCACGAATGCAAGCCGCGCGTGCAGAATACCTCTATATATCATATATCTATATATAAAACACGTATGAAACCACGTGTGTCCTTGTTCAATCGTGCGAATGATGATTCTTCTGTGTGCTGTGTGTTCGACGGGCGACTTTACAGAATCGAAGCTTTTTGAGTTTCTTGAAATTTTACGTGGCGGATATATTCGATGCTAGATTCGCGGGAGATGGGATTATTGTGTTTTTGCCGAGTGAAGAGTATGTATGATTTATGCATGCGCAGGACGCGTGCGTTTAATTAAAAAAGTTGTATCACTCTCGATGCGATAAATTATAAACTCGAATGTTTGAGGTAGCGTTGAGAGGCAGGACTGGATTTAAGGTGCATGAAATTAAACTTATGACTTTTGGTAATTTAAAAAAGTGTTACGGAATTTTGCACGTTTAACCGTTAACAATCATATTTGTATTATTCGGAATTAAAAACGCAGCTATAAGTAAATGTTTATTAATTAAACCTTAATAGATAGTTCAGTGTTACATGAATTTCAAACTGTATAAAGTCGAAATCATTCTCATACAAAAAAGGTCAACATATTCTTCTTCAATCAACGATTCAGCCGTTTATACCACTCTTGCATCCCAAAAACAAAAGCCGAACAATTCAATGAGCCAACGCGACGACGAGAAGTGCACAAAAATAAAAGGGGCGGGGGGG
>UELV01122159.1:0-14780 GCA_900490015.1 Megastigmus stigmatizans | reverse complement strand
TTTTCAGTATATTAGGACTATACTTTTGCAGCAAAACCCTTAAAATTGGAGGAAAAACTAAATTAGTTTATTGATTTTGCAATAACAATAATTTTTCACAATACAATTGCCATTCCGGTTTTATATTCATGTTCAGCGGTATCGAAAACCTCCGAGAATTTTTTTTGCATCAAAAATCATTAAATTGGGATGAAAATCTAAATTTGTTTATTGATTTTGCAATAACAATAATTTTGCACAATAAAATTGCCAGTTCAGTATCAAATTCATGTTCAGCGATATCGAAAACCCCCGAGAATATATTTTTGCATCAAGAATCATTAAATAGACGGAAAAACTAATTTTGTTTATTCATTTTGCAATAACAATAATTTTTCAAAATAGAATTGCCAGTTCAGTATCAAATTCATGTTCAGCGATATCAGTAACGCCCGATAATATATTTTTGCAGCAAAAATCATTAAATATAACGAAAAACTAAATTTGTTTATTGATTTTGCAATAAAAATAATTTTGCACAAATCGATTACCATTCCGGTTTTATATTCATGTTCAGAGGTATCGAAAACCCCCGAGAATTTTATTGCATCAAAAATCATTAAAATGGGATGAAAAACTAAATTTGTTTATTGATTTTGCAATAACAATAATTTTGCACACTACGATTACCATTCCGGTTTTATATTCATGTTCAGCGATATTGAAAACCCCCGAGAATTTTTTAGCATAAAAAATCATTCAATAGAAGGAATAACTTAATTTGTTTATTGATTTTGCAATAACAATAGTTTTGCACAATGGGATTGCCATTCCGGATATGAATTTATGTTCAGCGATATTGAAAACCCCCGAGAACTTTTTTTAGAAGCGGAAATCTCTTATTTGAAACGCTCTTATAACTGATTCTAAAAAACGCCAAAGACACTTTGAATAACAGTAGTAGACACGTGCAAAATAAAACGCTGAAGGAACCTAAAAAAAAGGAAGATTCGGCATTTTTTTTAAGTAGATTCAGCGTTCTGTACAGACGGTTGAAGCAACCTTATTTTTCGAGATTATATTCACTATCGTACACGCTGGATCTACTGTTTTTTTTTCGTGTATTATTAAATGATAAATAAAGTGCAAATTAATTCTTTTTTTTTTTTTTTTGATACTTCGTAATTTCATATTTTTTATCGCTTCCAAATATTTGAATAATATACAGTGTGCATTTGCATACACAGATTTCTCGCTATATAGGGCGGGTACAAAAATCCGAGCTAAACGCTGTGAGCAATGCAAGTTTGAGGGAACAAAATTCTACGTACCGCCGCCACGAAAGCATCGCGCACATCGAATTTCGAGGTTCTACAGGCGCGTGCATATATATAACACAATAGATTCGCAAGACAGGCGGGCAAAAGATATTATACTATACTCGGACGTAATTTGCCACGGCTGACAGGACGAATGCAACTGCGTCGGCTGGCATCGGCGGCAGCAGCCCAGCTTTCATCCTCCCGCACTCGCGTGGTTGCGCGCCCCCGCGTCAAAGCTCATAAGTTATACGGATAACCGAGCGCGCGCGCGCGAGAGAGAGAGAGAGAGAGAGAGAGAGAGAGAGAGAGATGGTGCACGCACACAAACACACCCCATATACACGCTATATAGCCATCGCAGCGAGATGATGATATAGAGTGCAGAAAGCGAGAGAAGGAGCGCGGGAGAGAGAGAGAGAGAGAGAGAGAGTCGGAAAGCCCGAAGGAGAGGCAGCAGAAGAAGGACGAAGCTGGAAGCTACGAGCCAGAGTTCAAGTGTATTATATACGCTCGTATATAAAGGTATGCATATATATATATATATATATATATATACAGATATAAAGAGAATGAGAGGCGGAGGACGCGGCGCGCGTATGCAAGAGGGAGAGATGAGAGACAGGACATAATTGCAGGTGGATTAATGAGACGGTATAATTGCATGATAATCGCTCGATCGTTTTATTACACAAAGGGTTCTGCCCCCCCCCCCCTCCTCCTCCAACCCCTTCGTGCACATGGGAGCGCGCCGCGTATTATTATAATCGGATCGCGAGTGCCGTGCGTGCTCCAGAGATGCATCTGTGTGTGTGTGTGCGTGCGTGTATACGTTTGGAAGATCAGAAATGACAATTAGACCAGAGGAGCTAATTGTTCGCGTGGAATCGCTCGGAGCAGACGGACGCACCGCTTCTCATCGGGCGCAATGGCGCATGGAACGCGTGACGCGCGCGATTCTGTATATATATATACCATAACGACGTCTGTTCCTGTTTACACTGGCAGGCATATAAAAATCAAAATCGACGCATTTTTATGGTACTCGCTGTAGATCATTTGATACGCGGTATAATTGTCGATGGATTTTTCTGCATAGAATTATTATCGGCTGGATTCCTCGCCGGATTCGAGAAATGAGCGGACTTGAACTGTGTGAGTACAATATTATATCTTATCAGTGCAGGGAGCTATAAAGATATCTTAAATATATATATGTATACATGGATCAAGTACGAAGCGATACTTGTGTACGATCTGGAGAAATTCTTTATTAATTCACTTTTATCAAATAAATACTTATAAATTCATGCATTCGTATAATGCTTACTGTACATGATTTTATTATCTGAAAATTGGACATTTTTCAGTGATTCTCTGTCAACTGTTTTAGATATATACCTACTTCGATTCGAATACTACTTTATTGTACTACTCACATCAGATATTAATAATTAAATTGTCATAACTCACGATCGAGCATATGCACTACCCATTCGGCTAAAACACGAATTGCGTCCATAAACTCTGAAAACGAAGCCCCAAGAAATCCTGCGGCAGCGGTGACGCTGCGACAAATCAAGGGACCGCCACTGCAGCATTGAACTAACCACGAGAACGTATACCGCCGCGAAGTCGAGGATGTTTGCATATGCACATGCATATACACATATATACTAGCTCGATTCTTGTAGGCTCTAGTCTTGCAACGTATGACGCATATAATTGATATGTCCGGTGCCGTGCATAGCCGACTAGCAGAGATGAAGACTAAAGCTTCCTTCTCGCATAAGCGACAAAGTTGCGGCGATAGAATTTGAATTCCAACTACTGTTATATCAAGCGAAATGCCTCCATTTATCGCCACAAACGTTCCTTACACATTCGTTACGTTGCTTCATTAGTGTATAGTCTAACATTTTACAATGGTTCTGTTGAATGAATTTCAGCAATCAGATGTTCTATGTTAATTTGTCAGGACCATGCGAATTTGCACAGTACTTAGTGATACTTTTAAAAGTCGCAGCTACGCGACAGCTCTTGAAGTTGAAAAAGTTTAACTTCAAAACCGAGTCGCCGCGTCGGAGGGACACATCTGAAATTGCGCCCTAAGAAGATAGAGCAGTGACGCGGGAGTCGCGGAACGCGAAGGAGCATTCAAATGACGCTATATATATACCTTACCAAAGGCGACCATGGTCGAAGCCTGCACTGAGCAGAGAATAACTCAGCACGTGCCGCGTCTCGGGCTTTTTCAATGTTAAATATATACAGCTACTTTGTTTCGCGCTACTATACCGCGTGTATATGTTTTGTTCGTTACGATGGGAATTGTGCGTGCAGTGACCGTAGCTGACATTATATATATATATATATGTATAGCATCGAAATTGTGCAATTAAAAGTTTACGTATTTTTCAATATCAATGTTTTGAGAATCAATACGTGGCATCGTTTATTTATAGCTATACATTGCAAAACATCTCCATCGACCGGTATCGATTTTGTTCTGCATTGCCAAAAACTGCTGTAAAAATGAAAATTAATACAGAGCAGCTGCCTATAACTCTGCCTTCTCAATTGCAAAAACTCTACGTAAGACCATACAGAAACGCGTCAAATTTCAGTCAGTGCCTTTCTCGCACTTTTTCTACTTTTCCCATGTTCGTATGCCTATACTTTTGAATCCCCATTCTCCCGCTCTCTATCTCTCTCTCGCAACAGGAACAGCAACAGCAGTCGCGGTGGTTAGCATTGCAGACTAGACGGACAGCGGACGGATGGACGTATGAGCGAGACGAAAGCCCAGAGAGAGAGAGAGAGAGAGAGAGGAACCGGTGACATCGCGAGGCTCGTTGGCGCGCGAGGCGCGGGGGCGAGGGACAGGGGATGCTAATCAGATGCCGACAGCAGGAGCAGCGGCGGCGGTGGCGGCGGCAACTGCGGCCTACATCAAAGGAAGTCTCTCGCGCGCGCGGCACACCACACGCGCCACAGCGTCGCGCGGCTCTATGTATATTTGAATAACGCTCCGTGGAACGATCCACGAGAGCGATGCCTTTGCGGAGGGAGGCCTGCTGCTCCTGCCTCTTCTCTTTCGCTCCGACTATTCCGACCGATGCTCTCTCTCTCTCTCTTTCTCTCTCTCTCATTCCCTCTTGTTTGTGGAATACGAGGAGAGATTCTTATATGGCGCGGGGGAAGCTGAGCGATCGATCGATTCCTGCTCGACGGGCTATTCTGATCCACTTACTTCGCGGTGTCTATACTCTGTTATCCCCTTTCTTTTCTTTCTCTTTTTTTTTGTTTTCTTTGCTCGCCATGCTTAGCTGATTATGCTAGCCGGCTTTGTCTGTCTTCTGTATAGACGAGTAGGATGCATTTGTCGCTCGTTGGATTTTGACTGTGTGTCAACGCCATCCTTACAATGCTACGGGCCTTTATTCTCAAGAATATTATAGATATTTTAATTGTCTATTATTTTTTTTGGTCAATTTCCGCATAGTTCATTTTAAAGAGAAGTATGATGTTTGTTCCACAAGTGTAGACAGAGGAGACCGGGGTCAAGTGAACTTTTTTTAAATTATTGTCTCGAAAATGTAGTATTGGTATAAAAAAGTGGCCAATTCAATAATTGATGCAATTGCTCAAAAAAAAATTGAAAACTAAGTTTAGCACGTGAAGCGTTTTTTTTTTCAAAATTACGTTTTCGATTTAAAAAAGTGATAAACATATATTGTCATTGGAAACTTTTTCTATAGTTAGAAACATTATTCTCGTGCGTTAAAAGAAGGAAGGAGTCAATCAAAAATTATTAACCTCATTACTTAGAGTATACGTTTACGAGGCAAATTAAACTGGGAGAAGTGGCGTCTATCCGCAGCGGCAAAACAAATAGGAAGTACGAAGTCCTAACCACGTCCTTCAGATTCTAAGCACCTCGATTGCAAATCTCATTTCTATAATGAATTTTAAACAAAGATGTGACAATCTAATAAAAAATTTTATTTTATTATAACAAGGAAAGATTTTATCTATATACAATACTGAAATCATAATAATTTGACACTTAGAAGTATAATAATAAATTAAAGATAATTTCGGCCCGATTTATTCCATATTACACGGTAAAGTGAGCGAGTTTGTACATTGTATTTTGAGTTAAATTTTCATATATTATAAATACATTTAAAATATTGATATTTTTAGCTAATTTACGTACATTCTTGCTCGAAGGAAAAAATTATATTCTATATAGATAGTTCAAGCATTTTTGGGATCACTTCAGCCTGGTCTTCTCTACATGCCTTTCATAGTATGAATTTTCGTTATATTTTTTTTTTTCGAACTTTTTGTTACTCAAAAATGTCATATATTGGAACTTTAAATATCTATCATTTTGTTATAATTTCATTAACGAATTTCTTATAGTAGGTGCAGCTTCAAAGTTCATTCATTTAATATCGCGTGTAAATTCAACATTGTTTATGTAATTTTGTTAACTTAATAACTTCCATCGCGCGAAATAACCGGTCTTAACTCTTAACCTAACGTAACACCCAAGTGTGCAAAACATATGATTCTTGTGGAAAATGCCGCTTCGTCAAAAGAACATAGCCCAATTTCAGCAATAAAACAAGTACACTTACAGAGATCCCACAAGACGCGCAAAAGTATATTACAAGAGCCCGGCACGGCGCACTCGCATAGCCGGTCTTGCAAATTTAATGCCAATAAATAAAAAAATCGTTTTGCACAATACGAAAAAGCCGCGCGCCAGAGTACCTAATCACGCATCTCCTCGCAAAAAACCGTCAATCAGTCACTTATATACCATTCCGAAAGAGCCGAAAGCTCTCCGCACATATACTCGCATTCGGAATAACGAAAGAGGCAGCTCTTCTCTCCCAGAAGTGAGAAAAGAAAAGAAATAAAAAGAAACAAAAGGCAACACGCATCGATCCCCGTCGATATGCAATAATAATAAAATTCGAAAATTATGACGTTTCGCGGGTGTAACCCCGAGACTGTTCGTTCCCTCTTTCTCTGCGCGAGCGCGCGCGCGAACTTTGGCTTCTGCTTGATTCTATATATATACACCGCAACCACTTGGCCCGACAGTCCGAAAGCCAAGAACATGTGCATCGCCCCTCTCTCTCTCTCTCTCTCTCTCTCTCTCTCTCTCTCTCTCTCTCTCTCTCTCCTTCTTATATAGTTGGGCTCGCGCGCGTGTGAAATAAGCTCGGCGAGTAAAATATATTGCATAAGCGAAGAAGAACCGGGAGAAGAAGACCACGGGACTGGACGAGGTCTTAAGGTTGTTCTGGCTCTACAGTCTACGTCAAGAGTTTATCGCTGTTATGTATGTATAAAAGAGAAGCGCGTTGAATGTGTAGCTGCATCGGTACCGCTGAGAATCTTATTAGTTGCACGTTTTTATTCTTTAAATTAATGAAAGCGAGGGATAGCGATCTTTCCGAGGATCTTCCGATATGAATATTTCATTTTCCGCTAAAGAATGGTAAATTAAACTTGAGAGACACTCTTATGTATATATTAAAGGGATTATACGCCATTTCAAATGTATCAGAATATTCTCACCTCTGAGAAATTGAGAAAGTATGAGGAATTTGTATTTTTTTAAATGAATGTGTGTACCACGCAGTTGTATGGAGTATATATGTTAATCTGACGATTCTTAATTATTTTTTCGCAATAAGTGAATCAATATTTAAGTGTTAAAATAAATATAACATGACTAATAAAGTCATACTGTCATTTTTTAAATTTTGATGAAAATATTATAATTAAGTACTAATAGATATACTTATATAGTTACAGAAAAAAAAAGTTATCTTTTCATTATTCTTTACAAACAAGTCTATTCGTCCCATAGAATGCGTCAAAATCACGATGAAAGAAAACTCATTGTCGACCTTTCTCTTATTAATGTAAAATATGACATAAAGAGTTTCTGTAGATACGAAAAGAATATATATATATATATTATTTGTACCAATATTTTCTCAAAGTACAAACATAGAATCAGTGTAGCTTATAAAGAATAACATTCACTCACTAGTATGTCATTATAAATAGACTAACTTCAAGGATGTTCTTCGGCAAGTCAGTTTCAAATAGATTTACTTTAAACTCTGTATAGAGCCAATTTAGAAATTTAGATACGCTTTATTGATTTCTGAAAAGATTAGTATACATTGCGGTATTAAAAATTGAGATATTTAGTTTTAAAGTATGAGATTTTAACGTGGGAAATGTATGCTTAGCATGTATTAAACGTACATTTTTAATAATTTCAAAGTCAATTTTATCTAGAATTCTTTGAAAAAAATTGTATGTCATATACTATAAACTTAAGGGTAATCCGTACTGATCTGCTGTACCGACTGATAAAAACACAAGTTTTACATACTACACAGCGAATGAGCTGAAACTTTGCTATATAGTACACTTAAAATACGGTAAAGAATAGCGCCCTGTTATTAAATGTTAAAATATCAAAAGTTGAATGAAAATTATATGAAACTGCAAATAAGTATATCTATATTGTTGTACAGTCTGTAAAAAAGCATATGTTTTTTTTTATATTTATTTGATTTTTACACTATTTATTGATACTTTAGTAATTTATGGTATACATAAAATTAATTAATTAATAAGTACTAACTAAACAAATTTAACAATGACATGAAAATAAGAAACAAACATTTTGATCATAGGGGCCGGAGAAACGTTCTTAATTTATAAAAACTTAACATGATTCTTATTTAAAATTCTCAGAGAATGACAATTAGTCTAATGATAAAAATACTTTTTGTGTCCAATACACTTATGTACATTACTATTTTATTTATAGTTTACATAAAGCTTACATTATATTTTGTACATTGTGTACAAAATTGTATTATCGTATTAGTATTAATTGGTAATCTAACAAATTCAGTTCTCTTTACATACACCTCATGCTGCAATTAAAAAAAAGTAAAATATAAGCTTGAAAAACTGTTAGCTATAGCAGGTGGATGCTGCTCCACTTACCGGTCAGCACAAATCTATCTATTATTCACTTATTGCACGCCACAGCTACTCTAATTCATAGCAAGTGAACGAGTTTAGCTCCATTATATTTCTCCCTCCCATTCTCGAAAACATCGTCTCTTTTAATCACAGTAAGATTATTGACGCTACAGCTTATCCAAACCTCTTCCCCGCCAATTTCTCAATCACATTTTAGCAGCTGCAGCTGCATTACGAGCCTCTAACTTTCAACGTGGGCTGTATATCCAGAACGCATTCAAAGGATAAGGCTAAAGAGAGAGAGAGAGAGAGAGAGAGAGAGATAGCCGCGGAGGCATAAAGATGTTGTTTTGAGGCGTCGGACACCTGTGCGCGCTCAAGATAGCGAGAGAGTCAGAGAGAGAGAGAGGGAGCCTGTACTCTTGGTCTCCTTTTCGTGAAGGAGGCTCTCCTCTCGCGCTTACAATATATATACATTATACGTATAATAGACAGAACGCGAAGTACGCATGGACGTGGAGCTGTAAGCGCGAGCTGGAGCTATCCGGTCATACTTATATGTAGATATAGCCAGACATACACGCGTACGTACAGGCGCGAGTAGTACCTTCTGTATGTGAGTTTATATATGTATACGTATATGCGTGTAGGCTGCATTAAGATGTGGCCGATGATAAGGTCGACTTTACGATCTCACGCTCGGGCGATTCATAGCCCGGGCAATACGAACGACCGTCGTTTACCGGTCTTACAGCGCCTGCACCTCTCCAACGCCGCCTCTCTTTCCCTACTCTCTCTCTCTCTCTCTCTCTCTCTTTCTCCTCCTCCTCTCTCACTCCCCCCTTTTGCGCGTTTGCTTTCGCGTATATATATATACTGCGGAGCTCTTCATCTACGTCGTCTCTAGCGCGCGCAGCCCTTCGATTTTATGACAAGTTCCTTAGCCTTTCACTTTTTATTTTCGCGCCTCCTTCCGAGCGCCTCGTCCATGCGCAGTGCGCTATGTGTGTATATATATATGGGGCCGTATGAGCCTACAACCACTGATAAATGGTTTATGCTCGAATATATGTGTGTGTGTGTGTGAGAGAGAGAGAGAGCGCGATATCGATTGCCGCTAGAATTTTTTCTTTTACGAACGCTGCTGCTGCTGCTGCTGCTGCTGCCGCTGCGTTTCTCTTTGGGCTTTGTTCTGCTTTGTTGGCCTATAAAGTTTTAGTGCCGCGGTACGGTACGGAATGCGCCGATTCTTGTTTATTCGATTGTGTAATATAGATAGCCGCGAGATTTATGATTATGCAAAGCTCGATCGATGTTTGATATTTTTTTCCAAGAGCGATGGTGTATGTATGCAAGTTCCGAGATTGAATTGTTATTATGATTGCATGTGTCCCCGCAGTAGAAACATTCAGATATTATTTTAATCGAACTATAATTATTAATATTATTACTACTTGGAAAAGAGTTAGTTTGATTTTTTGACAGAAGTTTAGATCAATCAGTCTCGTTAATATTTGTCTGCGCGATCACTTTGTTGAATTTCCGATGCAGCTTATATCTTCTCTAGAATAAAGTAATGCTCTATGTGATATAATAGAAATTATATTCGAAGGTGGTCAGCATCGGGTTCTGAATAAAATATAATCTTTAGACAGAAAGATTACTACTGCTCGACGGAAAAGTTGATTGAATTGATTGAAAATCGATATCTTACTATTATACATTCATCTGTTTCTACTTCAGCGTTTTAAGGATAGAGAAGGTTAACATGGCCGTTTTAACGATATGTCTTGTAATGTAAAGAGTTGAATTTTTTTTTATAATTGTTGTAAAAATCAAGGTCAACAACTTCCTTTCTGTATAATAATGTAATATGTGAACTTTTAATGTTAAAAGATCTAAGCATTGATAGTATACCTAGATGTACTATAATAATGCCGATATTTAAAGCTGTATCTTTTAGAGTATATAAGGGTGCTACTATGAAGCTGCTGTATTTCATTTTTAAGTACTGGAGAAATCTTCAAGTAAAATTTGCTAGTAATAGACTTAAGAAAATATTTACCTAGTTGAAGAAAATAATATGTCTAAATTAAATAACTTTTTCCTCAATTCCAGTAAATATTTACTTTGATATATTAAGTTTTTTCTGCATAAGTCTGAAAATTTACTTATTTTTACTTTTACTATGCACACAATTGTATTTACTTTTTCTAAATAGACATGATATTGAAGTATGCATTGTACGATTTTTCATATTACTTCGCGGAAAATTAATGGATTTTCACTCCTTTTTTTGCTAAAGTTGCTGGAAGTTCATAGAAAAAACAGTACGTATACTCCGCGTTTCAATCAGTGACCTCATTTTCATTGATTCAAATTTAGAGAGTATGCAAAAACTGAGAATAGTATTTAATAGTCTTTGATGAATGAAAATAGAAAATATCAGGATAAATAAATGATGATTCTTTTCAAGAAAAAAAAATTAAATTATAGGTTTGCAATTTATATTATCTCTTTTGTTTGGTGTTCAAATTTTTATTCTTATTATAAGTAGGGTCGTTCGTGACTTAGGTAGTCAAAGTAATGTACTATATGTACAAAATGTTTTTGAGTTAAGAGAATTTTTTAGTATAAAACGTACATTACTTTATAAATTATATTGCTTCCAAAAAATTTGACACGTATATCATTCGAGTATTTGTATTTTTAAGAAAATATTGACGAATGTCATAAAATTGATGAATTTAACTCACGTATCGTTAACCGCGTCAGCTATAGACACATTGTAATGCTATGAACAGCCAGCTGATGACGACGGTGCTGCCATGCGTACACCTCATTATATTTTCTTCCTGGAATACATATTTTTAATTTATTGAATACGAAATATCTTTTTCAATTGTTCGAATGCTTAGTATTATCGATTACTATTCTGGAAGTTAAGTATAAACTCTTTGCTTAAAATTATTTCGTAGAAGTAAGTATCATAAATTTGTTTCTTACTCTGATTAAATTAATATAATTTCATAATGGAATTGACAAAATAGTGCAATTTAAAATTTCAATATTTCACTGAAATTAATGGAAACAAATATTGATCTTTTCTTTTAAATAGCAATTAAATAATTCATGAGTGCAATACTTTAATTATGGCTGAAAATATTGTTTTTCATTTCATCAAAGACCCCATCCTTAAAGCGATCGCATATCGTGCATTAATTTCAGTAACCCTAGAAAAGCTGAATCCTGTATTGCTGATATAATTTATCAACCTACACACATCAACATCTCATACATAGACACTCCCTTGATTCACATTGAAGCAAGAGTAATACGACGCCCATCGATACTCAAAAATACACAGACACACAGTCTTAATTGAAGTCAGCACGTTTCATTTTCAAAAGTAAACAGCCTCAATCACGACACACACCGCTGCTGCACATCATTACCTGCAACCTCCTCATTCGCACACACACACACACACACACACACACACACACACACACACACACAGATACACTCCAACGCAAATCGCACGCCCATACACGAAGATTCTCACGCGCGAATTTAATTGTCGCTCTTGAGCCATGTGCGCGAGCACCGATCACCGTATAGATGATTAATCCGCGCGCTCCTTACTCGTTCGCGCGTAATTGACGTTTTATTCCTTCCGAATTGTATATCAGGCAAGAACAAGAAAGATGACACGTGTGTGAGCAGCTCCTCTCCGGCCAGTGTTATACACACATACACATAGAGCCGCGAGGAGCTCGGCTTATATCCTCTCTCGTACTCGCGCTGCACCACTCGTAAACTCTCTCTCTCTCTCTCTCTCTCTCTCTCTCTCTCTCTCTCTCGGAAGGAGTACTCGCTCGCGCGCGCGCGCCCGCGCGTGTAAATCAAACCCGCGCTGCCCGCTTGTAAATCACCGGGTAAGTACACACCGCTGGGATAATTTACGCAGCCGCTTCACCTTTAGCGTGCTTATAGGTTCGGGTGGAGGCTATCTTCTCCTCTCGCTCTCTCTCTCTTCTCTCCTCTCTCGGTCGGCATCTCCCTCCTCTCGCTCGCTCGCGATGCGCTCCTTGAGATTTCGAGCGCGGAAGGGGTGAGAAGTCTCTTTAAACATTCTGCGTATAAGAGATATAAACGTCGTTCAAAACGCGAGCGCAAGGGGGAAGGGGAGGGGGGAGAGAGAGAGAGAGAAAGAGCTTGCGGATTCGGAGATTTCCGAGCTGCGATTGCGACGAGCTGTTTAACCGGGAGGCAATAGCGTTTTCGCTCTCGACCGTATAGCTACAGCAGCGGCAGCAGCTTTCGCTTATTCTTTTTATCACCCGTCCGGCTTGCATGCAGTTATCTTTCATCCTAATAATTATATTTATATTTTTTTTAGCTGAGGGATTGTTATTGCTTGCGCGGCTGCAACGTCAACTCTGTTGCCTGCAGTTCACTGATTATCAATTTACTTTGTCGAAGGACGTGGTTATATTCTGCGCCTGAGTGTACTGGAATGTTGAACGCTACGTTTCAAATGTCTATAGGGATATATTTCATAAAATTGAGTATACCGATTTATTCAATGTGTTATTGATAATAGTGTTACACCCTGAAGATGATATCAGGAATAAAGTGAAAATAATTAGTTAAGGTATGTCTTGCGGGTCCACAACTTTACTGTTGGTGAAACATCCTCGAATAAAAATTTATTGCTCTCTAAGGTGGTAATAACGATTCATTATTTGATTTAAACAATTCTATTTGTTCTATAGTCATCAATAAAAAGTTACACACAGAAGCTTATTTTTATGGTTTTTTTTTAGGTTAAATATACCCTTTGCTACCTTATAAAGGAAGATTTATAATCATGAAAAGAAATTTTTCAAAAAAAGAAAGAGGACCATTTCTTTATAATTGTATTAAAGTAATGATGCAATTTTGCCACCGTACAAAATTGAAAAAAAAAATTAATGTCTCATTTAAAATCTTTATATTTTATACTTTTTCGCTTCTTTAGTCTTCATGCCTTACCGTTTTTTTACATATATCGATATACATTAAAATAGAAATTAATTTTTGAAAAAAAACTCTCTGTCAGCAAATTACATCCATAATTCGCAGAGATTTTTATTTTCGAAAATTCAAAAGGCAAAAATCTCTGTCAATTGTGAACGAAATTTTCGTAGACAATCTCTGTAAATTAATGGATGGAATTTTATAAAATAGAAAATGCATAACGTTTACACGAATACCGAGGTGCTATCAGGGAGTTTTTTTCTTAAAATGAAACTTTATCTTTGCATATTTCGTTAAATGCAAAACTCAGTAAGTTAAGAACTTTTTTTCTTTTAAACATTACGTTCAATTATAATATTGTGGGTACCCTGCATCCATTGACGCCTTTTTATCTTTCCAGCCTTAGATCCAGAGTGATTATATCGCGGAAGAAAATCAAAGTGAAGATGTACAGTGATCAAAGGAGAAATGAATGTCGTGAGTTTTGCGGAGACTTTACGGGAACAAATAGCTTGTGCGCATATGATAAATCCTATGACGATAGAACTGGATCAAACTATGTCTGCTATACTAAATAATAATTAATAAATAATTGGAAATTTAAAAATAATTGAAGTTAAATTATATAACACATAATATGAACTTTATATTATAATATGAACATATTATCTATTATCTATTAATTACCTATCCCTACCGTAATATTTAATGACAAGATTAAATTGCATTTTTAATAAATGTCATGTTTAATAATGGTTAAATTTTTTTATGTATAAAAAAATATTTTTTATGATTATGAATTTTTCACTCTTGAATTATTATTTTCTCGAAAGGTATGCATAATACCGTAACAATTTTTTTATGATTTCGTTTACAATTCTAATGAATGCTTATCATTCGTGAAAAAATTCAAATATATTTTAGTGGCAGCAACATTCTCACAAATGTTGTAACGGTGAAAGGTTTGAGTAAAACACACACACGCACAAATGGAACATATTAGGAAAAGAGGTTAACCCTTACTCAGAAGATATAATATTCGACCAACAACGAGCATAACTGATGAAAAAATTAACAAAACAAATAAATATTTCTCTGCCAATGTCTTGCCGTACACTGTTTTACCAACTCACAGCGAACACGTGTAATATAGCATTCTCCTTTCTAAAATACTGTCAACCTCAAATATAAGCTCTAAAATAATGTAATTACACGGAGAAAAATAGTTCACTAAAAATTGCGAGAAACTTCATGAAAAATTACTATAATATTCAGCAATGGTGAGACAGAGTCGCTGTTTACTAATGTTTAGTAGACAGTATAGTAAAATTGAAGTATGCTAAGTTCTAGAAAATATTATTTTAATAATTACTATACCAGTATAGCAATTTTTAATTTATTTACTCTTAATTATTACTATAC
>UELV01122157.1:0-16498 GCA_900490015.1 Megastigmus stigmatizans | reverse complement strand
ATAAAGTACAGCGCATTTCATACTTATACTGGTAAGAGCTCTATGGGATTGGATGTCTACATGAGGGTCAACGGGTTAAAACAATATTTTAATGCAATAAAGTAAATATTTGACCGTAATACTTTCAATATAAGAGGCTTAATATTAACGTGATAAAAGCCAATAAGAATATTTGAGATATATTATCAGTATAAGTTAATAAAATATTAAATTCACGTCATTGGCCAGGTAATGGGACGTGGCCAGCTACTGGGGCTTTTACCTTATTTATCCGCAAGCGTCGCTTTTTCAAATTACGTATTTTCGCAAACTCGTGTAACCCGGCAAATATTGCTCTCATTCATTCTAGAATAAGGTATAAGAACAAGAAATAAGCGAAATTGAGCATAACAGCGACATGGAAAAAGAATGCAGAGTCGTAGACGACTTTCATAAATAAAAATAAACAAAAATGCAACTATAAGAAATCAATTTTTACAAATTCTATTTGGGAATATTTCCCAGTGAGTATTTTACTTTAATATTATATTTAAAAAGATATACTATATATAATTTCGAGTATTTCGAATATTTTATATTTAGCCACAATGAACTTTTAAAGCTATGAGAATATGCAGAGTAAGAGTAGATTTGTATTTAAATGAAAAACATATGTTGCGGATTTTCGGCGCAAAATTTACTGCGAAACGCAGTATAACGAAGGCATCCCGTGTGTGGACAGGTTGGCGTTGTATTTATAGTATGACCCAATCTCTTACCCGAGGCTAACTTGAGCTTGCACGAGAGAGTCAGAGAAAGAGCGCCCGAGAGAGAGAGAGAGAGAGAGAGAGAGAGAGAGAGAGAGAGAGAGAGAGAGAGAGAGAGAGAAGGAGTAAAAAAAGACAAGTTCTTCCGATTAATTTTTCCGTAAATGTTGTCATTTCTTTGGCATCCGTTGACCTATACCAGTTTCACCAAAATTAGAATGAGGTGAATAACCATTTATAGTTTTCGTCTGCTTAAAAACATACACACAATTCTGTAAACTGCTTCAATAATATTCATGTATCAAAGCCAGAGGACAGTTTAATTATCATGATTCTTGGCTATCTTGATAGTAGCAAGTACATAGAGTCCAAAGAAAATATAAATAAAAATCTAAATTCGGTAATAATAAATCGGCTTCACCGACTAAATAAAATTTGTTTTATTAAAAGTAATATTTAATTTCGTGTATTAGTTAAAATTGAAATAAAATGCCATCAAAGAGGCACACATTTTATTATTAACTCTACATTCTTAAATTAATTTTGAATCATATATATATATATAAAATTTCATAATTGTGAAAAACAAACTACGGGAATTAGTTCTACAGGAAAAACAAATGTAATTTGTATAAATTGTTTAAATAGTTATTCTTCAAATAATTAAAACAAGTAAAAGAAATATAAGTAAACGTTATTTATCGGATCTGCTATGAATCCAATGGTTATTTTATCTTTGCTCGGTTAATTATTGGCTTTGCATAATAATTCTAAAGCTATTCAAACTTTATATTTATATTGAATGTTTGTTCCTCTGCGTAGGAACAAATAAACTGTTAACAGAAAATGTTCACTAAAAGAACTTGTTCGAGGCCTACGGTGGCTCGGTCGGTAGAGCGATGGGCTCGTAGTCCGGCGGTCCCGGGTTCGAGCCCAAGTCTCGGCCGATTGACACAAGCACCTCTGTAAAAATATTACATGTGCTTTGTTTACAAACACACCGCCAGACCTCCGTCGCTGATTAGTACCACGTGGGAGCATAAATAGAGCGACGTTAAAATAAAAAAAAAAAAAAAGAACTTGTTTGGTGGTTTCATGTAAACAAAACAGAATCATCGAAAAACAGAGCCATACACACGGAAAATTTGTAGAGACTAAAAATTGGCACAACTCACGCGGTTATATTTCTCGATTTAGTGAAATTGACAAGACATCAAAGTGCATAAAGTCAGTGGTTCGTGAAACATTAAAACGTGACATATTAAACGTTTTTGTTTTTATTCCTCGCGGTGTGAAGCTTTGCTTTAATAAAAATCATGCAGATCACGGGGTTTTATTCTTTCGAATTTCGCCATTTACCTGGCAGCGCTCGCGCTAACAGTATTGCGAACGAGAGGTCAAAAATTCAATTTTTGACAATGTAGACAGGCGCGCGCGTTCGACATAAAAGTTTTCCAAATCATTTCGACAGCGGGATATAGCACCAGAGAGGGTGAAAGAGAGAGAGAGAGAGAGAGAGAGACGGGGAGTGTGTGTGGGCATGCGAGAGAAAGAGGAAAATAACGTTACGCAAAACGCACAAATCCTCTGAATCGGATGGCTTGGCGCTATTTGTTAAACATATTTTCACGGGATTTAATTATGCAAAGTGTTTCGAGCTCTGTTTGGGTTGCATGCGCATTGCAACGAGGCCGCACAAAATTTCAGCGTAAAATAGCATCGGTCAGGAAGCATTTCGCGATTGATAGTGCTGTTTCAGATTCGCATATCTTTTTTTTTGTCGAGCAGTCACAAAGAGTAAGATATATTTGGAAAAAGGATTAATGATAAATTGAAATTTTGTGAATTGCAAGTCAGTTGCTAGTTATAAAATCTTCTGTATAAATCAAAACGATTAATTATCTAAAAAAAAAAAAAAAAAGCAGTTTTGTGCTTTCATATAATATAACCATTTAGCGAATTTAGCTAATCATGAAGAAAGGTTTATATCTCTGGGTCACGGGCACTGAGGCTGTTGGAAATGTTTCTTGTGCCAAAAATATAAAATAAGCAAAAGCAGTAGCCCATAATAAGAAATATAGACGTTCGTAATTTAACTTACATTAGTCTAGAAGAATAGATAAAGTTTTAGCTAAAAGAGAGGAAATCAAATAAAGTGAAAAATATCAGCCTCTATTTGTGAACTTTTATAAAAATATTTTTATTGCAAAATAATAAAGATATATTATGTTTACAATATAAAACATATGTTTATATCTTATGAGTCTGCAGATGTTAAATCTTGTGTTGTAGTAAAATTCTGTTTTCCTTTTTCAACCATTTTTTTAGGTGTATAAAAACCGGTTTGTTACATTTGCATACATTATTAGATATCGGAATAAATATTCAATATATTTGAATTACGATTATAATAATTTCTACGCAGAGATTTTGAATACTAGAATGATTTTCATATTCTTTTGTTAGTATACATTTTTCAACGTGCCAGTGATTCTGTCTGCACAACAAAGTACAAGGTATACGAATTAACATTGATAGTATATCATTACTATACATCCGGAATAAAGAGGAATAAGAACTTTATGCACATATTATGGATGTACTATATACTATAAATTAGAAACTTTTTAAACGTTTAAAAAGCTAACTTAATAAAATATATTTATAGTTACTACATATACCTATACACTTCTTGGTGAATTTCAATTTTGATTGAAAAAAATAATAGGGAGGCGGGTGTACATGTGAAAAAATTCAGAACTAATTATTATTCTGTACTATTAAAAAGAATATTTACAGCTTGAATTTAATGAAATTTTTTAAAGCTAACCATTATTCACTACAAAGCATTAAAACTGTGTCTACATAAGAAATATATTACCCGATTATTCGATTTATGAGCATAATTATATTTGCAATTTAAGTTGCTGCATTCATTAATAAATAATTACGTTGTTGAATTTATTATTCCTTTATTTTTTTAAAACTGGGAAAGGTGAAATTATCGTCATGTTTTCCTTTCGCGATGCCTCACTTTTCTTGTTTCAAATCTATAGTTTAACGACAATTTATCTTTCCCCCTCTTTTATGGTTTTCATCTAAATTGCGGAAGGCTCTCTCCAACGTTTAATTTGTAAGTAGTTGTTCATTACACAGTTACCATCCGTAGTGTGCATACTTATGTACATTTGTGCCCCACCTATTGTTTAAATTTAATTATATAATATTCTTTAGTAATATAATGAGCGAGGATAGTGGAGGTGTGGGAGAAAGTGAGTGGTATTTTGCGCGATCTTCAGTTTTTATGATATTTTTTATAGAAATTAATTTTTAAATAGTATATTAATTTTACCCGTGAATTTTGTTTTCAGTTTTTATAAGTTTTGATTGGCCTTGTAGAGGAGCTTTTATATAAATAGCGATCTAATTATGCAATAGGATATAAGTCTGAAGGTTTGTGTTTGTGTGTCACATAAGTGCGACGTGTATGATTAGTTTAATATTGTGTTTTTTGTTTATTTGTTTTGGTTAAACTGAAGAGGAGGTTATATTTCTTAAGCCCTCGAAACGTCGCAAAAGTGAAATAAAAAGAAAATTTCACCTTTCCCAGTTTTAATAAATAATTACACTCCTCACTAAAAATGGTTAGAATAACATTACATGAATTTTAACAAAACATACATTAGGAATATAACATAAAATGTTAAATATACCCTAAAATAATAGAAAAGATTTTGTGCATATTTAGGCATTTTTACGACTTGATTAAAAATATAAAGATTAATTGGATATATTCTATACCTTAATTCTACATCCGTCAATAACTATTTTTTAAGCCGATGAATATTAGTGTTGTCTTGTCTATTTTTACTTTTATCGCTTATACACGGGAATCGAAATTATATTTTAGTCATTTATATTTCGAAACGTACTATTTAAAATTCTATGATCGACATTAGTCATTGAATTTTAATATTACTATTTTAATAAAAAGGAGTTCAAATTAAAGGAGGATGAATGAGTGGTACGATTAGAAGGAAAACACACAAATTCGCGGGAAATAAAAGCACATTTGCTTCGGCGTAAAAACCCTCACGGAATTGAAGGAAAAGCCGAAACAAGCGGAGATATTTATTTATTAATGAAGTTACTATTGTTACAAAGAAAGTGATCTCGCTAAAGCGACGCAATTACATAATTACGCGACGGAACGCACGGCGGTTACATAAATATTCTTAATCTAAGAGCGCTCGCTTACCGTTGGCCTTCAGGCCCGAACAAATCGCTGCAAAAGCTCGAACGTCGTTCACCAGGCCGATGAGCCAAACTCCAAAAGTTACCGTGGCGTCGCTCTCAGTTCAATGAGGTGAGCTGGGAATGGGGAGCGCAGAAAATGGTTCTTGACCTACATCAAGCGCCTCCCGACGTCTCGGGGAAACCAATGCTGTGATGACGGGCAACAATGGTAAGTTGCCGCGTGCTGCTCTCGCCCTGGAACGGGTCACGTCGACGAAGCGCATATGGACACCGTCTCCACAATCTAAACAATTTTTCGCCTCGAGGCTCACTCACAATCTCACACACACACCCACGTACGACGCACGCGATCGCGGTTCCCAATACTACCGAAGATCTATCGTAACGCGAGAGAAAAACGTGAATTTAATCGCCAGAAAAACGATAAGACACACACGATTAATTCAGTCAATAAGAAGGAAGTTTTCTCAAATCTCGTCTAATCTCGTCAACGGTTTGAATAAATCTGACTCCCGCCAGCAAGCGCACACGGTGGCGCCGCCGCGCGAGGTGAATCTCCACTCACCGCGCGCGGCAAGTCCCAGCATACACCTATAATTTCCGAGCGCCTCGACGCTAAATCGAAAACACATGAAAATAATTTTAGGCGTCAAAAATGGCATAAACAGTCATTTTAACAGCAGAAATAATTAAACTTAATCATAAAAGTGTTACGGTATTGTCCAAAGGATAAACAAATTTTTAAAATGATGTCAACAATGTGACTACTTATGAATTTATAGACTGTATACTGTATACTGTAGAATACGTGAAAATTGCAAACGTATTAAATCGAACCCTAGTTATTTTCGTAATCTGGCTGCGCACTTATACGTTTCTGCACTACAAACATGTATAATGTACTAAAGTATTAAAAATTTCCGTTTTTACAAGTTTTCTGAATTTTACCGGTATGTGTATTTGTAATAATTTTATTAAAAGTGAAACCTCTTTGGCGAAGAAATAAATTATCGGTAATTTTTGTTGTACATGACTCGAAAATATGCTCGGATTTTCAGAACAGTTATTGTCGGCCGTTAATTTTTGTTACTGTAATGATCGTTATGAATACATTCTACAATTTCTCTGAGTGTATTTTGCACCAATTCTTTCTAGCATGCTATTATGTTGTGCTTTTATGTTTTCTATTATTTATAGCCTAGGCACATATTTTCGTCATCAGATTGAATAAATAATTTTTATCTTGATCTCTATTGATGTATGAAAAAGATCAAGCTACCTCATTAAAAAGATTTGAAATAACAATTCACATTTTTTTAAATTCGATCCAGAGCATTTTCAGAATTCCGCACTTCAATTCCTTGTTCCCTGTGTATAAGGGTCTCCCTAAACAGTTGCGCTCTCGACCCTTCAAGCCCTGTATTCATAGTTTAAATGAAAGGTACAAATTCAATTAATCTGCTTCCATCCACTACGGACGTTCAAAACGTTCACATCAACAAGTGCATGTTCATATTATAATGTCCCAACACATTCAACACTTACTTTACAACGTCATTAAGTTTTTCTTCGAACAATCCCAAATATGGAAGTGGTAGCTACATCTACTATACATATTCAAAGAACGATTCATGGTCACGACTACATGTATAGCGGCTGGTCCGAGACTGAATCCACTCATTCGCAAGCGCATCATAAGATTCCTGCAAGTTCTACCCGCGGTATGTTTAAGGCATAACTATGGTAAGGAGAAAGTGAGAGAGAGAGAGATAGATAGATAGAGCACTTTATTCCGTTCCAAGAACAAAAAAGAATAATACAAATTACAAGAACAGTACAATACTTCCATGGTCAATATATACAATAGAATATATCACAGTCAGAATCAATATTACAAACATCAGTCTTTAGCTATCATTATTATGCATATATACTCACACACTTAACAGATAATATTTACAAAAAGAAAATCAGTCTAGTTAATGAATCCCAGTGTGCGCAAGAGAGAGAGAGAGAGAGAGAGAGAGAGAGAGAGAGAGAGAGAGAGACATACATCGTTTTTAATTAACCCTTACTTCAATTTCTAGCGTTCCAGTGTAACAAGACAAAATTACGCTGCGCGTTTATCGCATAGGTGGATTGCCACTAGCACTCAGATTTATGAGCGGAATTTCTATGTACGCTCCTGTATATGGGTTTTACCATGCTTCGGCATTTCATGGAAGCACGAGTCCCCGTGCATAGCTCACATCAAAAGATTCGGTTGAAACGTGCGAGCGCTTGATCTCGCTTAAAATTCGGCGGCCTTTGTGAGCCCTTTTTGTGAATGATTTTTTTTTCTCGAGATCTACTTGTAGTGGTGAACGATAGTACGCGAAAACTCCGCATAAAAAATATATTAAAATATTGAAAGCACCAGAAATCTACCTATAAATAATACGCACGAATTACAAGGAAAGTGGATTAAATATTAATTATTAATTTAGACTTTTGCGACTAATATTCTACGGGTTCATAGTACTGTTTTTTTTTGGGAGCAATTAAATTGTCTATTACATCAGTAGTTAAACATATCTTTATTATTATTGGATTTTATTGGTCATTTGTTGGCGCAGTGACTATATTCTGATTTAAAATTGTAATATTATTTAAATTCTTAAATATTATTTTAATTTTTAAAATACCGTGACGGACGAGTTAATTAATTGGGACCAATTTTGAATCATTTTCTCGCTACATTTTTGATATTATAGCAATCATTTCACTTCCTGCTTTAAATAAATGCAGCTTATTATTATAATTTATCGCTGTTTAATTGTTATAGTTATAGTTATATACTAATATCTATTTTGTATTTAATACTTTTTGAAACTTTTTAGTCTGCACAGTGTTAAATTTGCTCCCAGATATTTAAATGACATGATAAAAAGCTGCTCCCTAACCTACTTTTTCTAAATGATTATCACGCGTTTATTATTAATTAATTTACGTTTTATTATGTTTGATAAATGCTGGAGTCTTATAATAATATATACGAAAAAACATATAATAATGTAAGATTTAGGCTGCTACTTTATTTACATCTGGTTATATAAGCATGCAATATGCTAGTGAATAGAAACTGGGTCTGTGGTTGTACTTTATTGACCTCTCGAAATTCGAAATAGTGAAAATCCACTGTAATTTAGTGAATATGCACTATTTTAAATTGTGAAAATCAGGTCGCTGCGAATCCAGTGAATATTCATTATATAAAATAGTGAAAAGGTACGAACTAATTGAATTAGTGAAATTGCACTTAAAAGATCAGTGAAATAAATGCATGCGGTTCTCACTTGCTTATAAAATGAAAACTATAATTGTAATGTTAATTATAACTCGATAAAATAGTAAAGTTTTAAGTAGACTGTCTAAAGCTAAATAATATAATTAAGTAAATAATTTATTTTTTAGGAATGAATAAGGTGCTAGAAATAAAGACGTACATAAAAATTTATTACCTTTATTAAAAATATTAATAAAATACAATACACTATTTCTTTTACAATATTTCAACTTTGGTCCATATAAATGTTCCGGCTGTAGTCGGACATGCAAATATAATCGTTTCGGACTGTAAAAAAGTATAAGGTGAAAATAAAAGTTTTTTTTAATAACCATTTGAATTAAAATAAAACGAATCTGGATTTTGTGCATCTCAGGAACCTAGTCTATAATACTTACAAATACAGGTGTTCCGCTAAGATGTTCCGTAAGACTGTCTTGATAGAATACGAGCGATAATAGAAGGAGCATAGTCAACTACGTTTCTCATTTTCCCCCTCTGACGCTCCCAATATCAAATTCCTTGTTTTCTTTGCTGTCTCATTAGTCCACAAATTAAACAGCGAGAAGCAAATTCACTGAAATATTAGTGGATGCGAAATAGTATTCTAAATCGATGTAATTTTAACTAATTTATAAGTGACAATAACGTTTTCGACGAAGAACAGTAGAATTTTTGACTGATCCTCAAACGAAAAGGACGTTCACTACCAAAATCAGTGATTTTTTCACTGATTTAAATTTAGAGAGTAGTTTATCTTATTTTATGTTTGCTATTCTTGATTGAAATATCCATGTGCTCTTCACTGACAGACTATTGATCAATTTTTGCGGTCGTGCATAACCCAATCTCTACAGAATATTCAGTTCTTTTATCACAAAAATATTAAATAACAATATTTTCGAACTGTTCAGCTAATATTGTTAGTAAGTATTATTTTGATATGCTAGATATACAAATAGTTAATATAGTCTAACAATATAGTTTTCACGCTAAAAACATATACGGAATTTTGTTTATTTTGTTCAATATGTAATGCATAGAAATAAAAATCAACATTTCCCAGCAAGAAAACTGACACATGGATTACGGTGCAATAATTTATAATCACAAAAAGCACTACAGGCGGATAAATATTAAATCCAATTTCTAGATATTTACAGAACAGGAAATACTATTTCATTGCGCCAGACAGGATCCACATAAAATCATTACTTGCATTATGAGTAGTACTTCAGACACTGAGTAATCTATTATTATAAGCCACCATACAAACGCTTTTATTCTTTTATAATATAAAGCACCAAAATATAGATAAACATTTTATAGACGGATGGATGGAAATATCGGTATTCTTGTCTAATCCAGTCAATGGATATTTGTCTGTAAAACCAATATTTTTTTTAGTTTGATCACATTCTCCACATCTAATTGAATAATATTATGTATTATTTCCCGCACTTATAGTATTTAATTGTTATGAACAGGAAAGTGGTTCAAAGTAAACAGTGATAAGAGCAAATTTAGTTATGTCCAATCTGATAAACTGAAGAAAAAATTGAAGAAACGATACCAAATAGTAATACTGCGCTAAAGCTACGGAAAAGTGCGTTATTATATTCGTATCGGTAATGGCTATGGCGCTCTTAGTAATTTTGGTGTATTTGTAGAGTTATCTTTTTTTGTAATTAATGTAAATAGTTTTTTAATACGCTGCAAGCTCCACCTGACCAGAAGGCCAAATACTGGGTACGTAGTTTGTTAGATCCTGGCTTCGACCTCCTTTGCCAATCTGCAGTATATCGTCTAACTTAAAACTTGATGAATTTTAAAAACAATTTTTGCTCATTAATTATGTATTATGAGTGCATCATTAGCTTTGTGATATGTGCGAAATCTTTGATATTTGCTTATATATTTCGAGTACAATTTGTTATAGAACTGATTACTTAAGTCGACTGTATCTTATTAAGGTGATTTTTACATAACATTAACATTTTGACAATTTTTTTCTCAAATTTTGTATATTAATCTCAATATTACTTGTATGAGATCTTATTAGATTTTTGAGATGATGGTATCATTATTAAGTTGATCTATTTATTCAGTTGTATAATGAAATACAATATTGAAAAAAGTTGAAACTCTTTGAGAAATCAAATCAACTTCTAAAGCAGTTAGAAGCGGCTTTTTTCATAGCACTCTGAATGTCTATGTATATACAGGATGAGATGTCCAAATATTGGTGTAACCCTGTCATTTCCAGGTTACCGGAGGCTGCTAATGGATTAAATTATTAGATTACTTATTGAGAGTTAACACAATTTATTTCTTTAAATAACAAAAACTTTGATTTATAGACTTTAAAAGGTTATTTTTATAAATGCGCATTATAGCTTGTGATTCTTTAAAAATTTGATATATCTGGTAAATAAATTATAAATAATCTCAATAAGGAAAACTATTACAGAAAAATAGTATCCTATGATTAGAATAGTACCAAAAATATCAAGAGTATTGGAATTATTGACAATGATTGCACCGAAATCTGGTTTATCAAACATTTTAGGATCGAGTGAACGTGAATGAGATACAATGATAGATTTCGAATGGTGATACAGTCCAGCTTCTTGCAAATGCTTACATACCCTTTCGAATTTATCAAAGTAAGGAAATCCAGATTCCAGATAGTACGATGTGCGATTCAATACGCATTTAGATATATTCATTATTCGCTTACGTCTCGGATTATTCAATAAAATATAAGTTATCTCGCATACTAAAAATACAAATGCAATCTCTCTCGTTCTCCAATTTGTTGATACAATCCCTGTGCTTATTCCTTTTGAACGTTTTTCTTTTTATGCTGTTTATGTATACCCCATCGTTATCCTTAAAGATAAAGTCTACATCTTTCTCAAGTCCGTACAGTAATAATTCGGACGAGTTGATTTCCTCGATGTTGTCCAAGGAAGGTGGCTGAGTCAATTTAAAAGCAATAACATCCAGATGGAAGTCGACGAAATAAATAATCAAGATGATGGAGAAACACAAGAAAAATATCTTTTGAAAGAGCGCGTGTGGATGCTCTTGTGCCGATATTCCCAACATGTGTTGAATGATACTACACATATCCCAATATTGATCTTTGAACTTGAGTAAAAATTTTACAGCAATGACACCTACTAGGATAACGATGATTGCGATGACATAGGCAAGAATATTGTAAGGCGGGACATACTTTGGCAGCCTCGGAACAACATCAATGTACTGCATACCAACATCATTGACATCGAGAGTAAGAGATTCTTTATACTGCGAGAGGAACGGAGTAGGAGCAAAATTAATTATATTTTGATTCATCATTGTACGAGGATGAGTGGAAAATTGCTTCACAACAGAATATGTGAAATTAAATTTCTTAAAAATGGCACTTAACTAACGCATACTTGGTCCAAGCGTATCTATGACATTTTCCAAAGCATCGACTCTGACTAAAGGAGATTTTATGGTTTTAATTCTGAAACCATACCCATTAAGTATTTTATGAGGAAAAATATTAATGGATTGATCGAATAAAATGACTTGGTGACTATTTTTAAACGGATTGAAATAATGCATTGTAGGTGCAGAACAATTTTTCGTTGAATTAACGTTGATTATAGAAAGATCCAAGAATTTTAAATTCCAAGCATAAGTTGTAACATTAACGAAATGCTTTACCACTGCAACGTCGTGAAAGTACACAAAGACACATCTTGGTCGAGGATCATACCAACTTACGTTTCTTAAATTGTCTAAAATATTCGGCACTGTCTTCACTTCATCTTTACAGCTTACTAAAATTACAACAGTGGTTACACTTCGTTTTAGTCTATATCTATCCAGCTTCATAAACATTCTTCTCGAGCGAGTAGAATTCTGATTCTCCGCTGCAAGTATAACTGGAGTATCATGTGCTATTTGACGAATCTGTTCATTATATTTTGGTTCGATGCTTAGATGGTGCAGTGAGAAAATTGTAACATGTTAATTGGAATTTAAATCTTTGGCCAATTTCTACATCACCAGATCGGCAGATTCGCATCTTTCATCTGCCAAATTTAGATTGCGAAACTAAAGGTATAAACTTTTTCAAAAACTATTATCGGAAACCTTCAAAACCATGATTTCACAATAGAAAGATTTCCCGCAAACTTATCGTTACAGTAAACCGTTTTAGAGCAGACTACTATAGCATTGCTGCGCTTACGCAAAAGTTACAATTGCAAACAATTTGAAATATTCATGTTAAAACTCTACACTCCAATATAGTGCCATATTGCATGTAAATCCACACCACACAATATTAGAGGAAATGAATAAACCAAAGAATTTCATAAACTCTACCTCCCAATGAAAATGCCTGTACTCCTCGGCGAGCCTAATGTAAACGTAATGTAAAAACATGACAACATATACTAAATTTTCTACATAATTGCAATATTAAAGTATAAAATAGTAAACCGTTTTTGTATATATTTTATATATAGCGATAAATTTATGGGGCTAGTGATTTTCATGCAACGTATATGTTTTTAAAATACTTTATTATATCCGCAAAAATTCCACTACATATATTGATGATAAGTATTTATGCGATCGATTTTCTTAATCTATTTATTTTAGAGTACTCTGCATAAGTATTTTCTGTTGCATCAATCATAATATGACCATTGACAAATCTTTGATTGCAAAATAGTAAAATAAACGCTAATTCATAGAAATAAGGTGCACTATGCATACAGCAGACAACATGCAGACCCATCAGTAAAAAAGATTTTCTTCACCGTCCATGGAAAACAAGAATAAAAATATTCGTTTTTCAAACTTTTTCCGGAAGTAAAGAAAATTAACGACGTTACTAAGATTTACGGAAGCGTATGTATATATAGAGAATTCTATTTTGCATTCGTTTATATTCAGAAACCTTTTCGCGCTTGTAAAATACAATCATCATTATTATCTCACGCAGCTTTACGAATTTACATATTTCCAAATACGGAAATGCATGCATCCCACGCGTTCGTGAAATGTACGAAGTGAACGTTCTAGGATCAAAAAAGGGGAGCGAGAAAGAAGCTGGGTTTTGTAACGAGAATTGCGATAACGGTCGATGAAAAATTCAGGAGTAAACTCTTTCATGTATTCAATGCTGATGTCATATTTCCATATTGGTTTTAAAAGGTCGATGCTTCTAGCCATCACTCTGGCCTTTCCCCATAGCGGATTTTTGGCCGGAGCATCGAATATATGCGGAAAGGGCTGAGCTGCTAATTTTACATTCACCCGGGTTATGAAGATGGATTTTTATCGAATCTACCTTTTGTGTGTTCAGAGTCGGAGATATCAGATTTAATCATGTATTTATATAATATCATCTAAGATTTTCATGTGTTCATTTTATTATTATATGAGGTTACTTTATTATCGATATTGTCCAAGAAACTAATTTTCAATAACATAAGAGCAGTACGTCTGTGTCAGTTACAGGGCGTGTGCTTTAATACAGAGCACAGTAACACACACACACACACACACACACACACACACACACACACACACACACAATTTAACAGAGGTACAGTAAATGAATGTTCATGCTTTTAATCAGACAAAAATACAGTAACTAACACTTTTTTTTTAGTTCTTCATGAGCTTAATGTTAAAAATATTTCAAAATTTGGAAACAAATTTTACGCCTAATCAGTAGAAAATGTGCTAAACTTTCATTTAAATACTCAAACCTTCAAAAATGGATAAAAATTAGAACGTTTCAACAAATCTTATAAACAGTCTACGGGCACTGTAACTAATGAACTTACCCTGTGCTTTGATTTTTATATGATTATTTATACAATATTAATTCTATTTTTAGTATATATCATCGCATGTATGGAGTCAATCAATCGTATGTAGAACAAATCAATGTTCATTAGTAATTAATCAATTCAAGTTATAGAAGGATGAGACCTATATTTAAAAAAGAATATCTCAATTTTCGTCGATATTCGTATTTAAATGTTTACTTAAATTTTTAGTATAATTTGAATAGTGTAATTTAAATCAGTTCATAAATCTGCTTGATTTCATTTGAATGAAATTATATTTTTATTAAAATTATAACTTAACCTATAAATATAGTCTATAACCCGCCAAGATTTCTGTATGATATAAGAGTAAATACTATTTTATGACGTTGCAAGCATTTCCGAACTACTTTTATTTAATTTATTTCATAATAAACCCTTTCAGACATGAACTATTTCCGGAATTGTCGGAATATAATAAGTTTCGAATGATACATGGTCATTTTCAAGTCGATTTCTGTAATAAAATTATTTTTTAATTTTTGGATTTTTTCGACTCCTATTAGATATACGATAACTTATAACCCCATTACAAGATGTGGAATAGGCCACTTCGATATGATACATACGTTTAAAATGTAATAATTTTAGTTTGTTGAAATTTCTTTAATCATGAGCAAGTCTATAAAATTAAAAAAATTATTCATTAATAAGATAGACTGAAAAGTCAAATTTTGCGTCCGGTGTTGTAAGAATAGTATATTACCTTATACCAAGATGTAAGCAAAGTGAAGATGTCAAAAAAATCATGGGCAAGTACTGTCATTCAATTTTTGTGCTTGTTTTTCAAGCGCAAAATGTGGGGGCGCAAAATATGAACCTTCTCACAAAGATAAATGCTTAAAAGCATTACATAAATACAAAAATACATATTTTAAATAAGTGACATAATAATTTGTGTGCAATCTATGGTGTTGCCAGTTAATAATTATATATTATTTTACCACTCCGTGCCCGAAACATGACTTTACATGTTTGTTTTCCGCCCGCGAACATTCAATTCTCGTACTATTTTCAAAGTGTGCGCGAAATTTTTTTTTACTACTCCGTATGCGAAACACGATTTTTCATGCTTGTTTTCCGTGCGCGAAGCGTGCGATTATAGCACTTTTTTCAGAGCGGGTACGAAGTACTTTTAGCGTGCGCAAAGTAAAATTCTTCGCGCACGCTCTTACAAAATTGCAATAATTGTGCGTTACACGGAGGAAAAACAGGCACTCAAGGCAAGTCGTGTTTTGCATACATCGTAGTAAAAAATATAGTTCTATGCACGTGCGCGAAGCAGGTGAGCCTCACACGGGTGTGATTTCACCCGAGCGAAGCGAGTAAAAAGAAAATGTTTACACTTTTACAAGATTGCAATAATTGTATATCACGTGCAGGAAAAACAAGCTCAAAAAGTCTTGTTTCGCGCAGATCGTGGTAAAAATATAGTTCAAGACATGTCTGCGAGAATGGTGAGTCTATCACAAGTGTACTATTTTATCTTTTTCCTATTCGATTATGTGATATGTTCCCGCATTACTGCGAAAATGTATTTATTTAGTGCACTAGTGTGGGAATGCACTTTTCTGCACACCTTCCGTCGCCCTCGCTACCCTTATTTTGCACACTAGTTGCGTAATATACTATACAAATACATTCGTATGCACACTTAGAAAGTCACGTCAATTTTATTGGAAGTCAATTTTTATAATTAATACTTACGCAGAAAATGGCTTTATAGTAGCAATAGTATATAGCTGATTATGAAAACCAGTTGAAACTCACCTGCAAACAGAAAAACAAGAATTTTAGTATCAACGTACAGATTAAATAAAATATATAAATATGATAGATTATAAGAATAGAATTATTTGATATTGGAACAGATACATCATTTGTTTGTTTTTGTGAAATAATCTTGTTGGAAATGGGTCTTCTGTTAAATCTTTATTGTTATAGAATTTCCTCTATGAGGCAGCAAAAGTAAGCAGAAAAGATTTATAATTTAATTTTTGAATCTCATCGGTAAGAATCGAAAGTTCACGAATTCAATCGTGTAAAAATTTAAATTCTTATTCTAACAGTGAGTGACGTGAAACAGACTTATGATCAGCCTGAGCACAACACAACAAGAGATCACACATTTGCTTCAAACGATTAAAAGCAGGGCAAGGCAATTGCGCGAAGAAATTGCAAGCACACGCAGACAGTCGCTATAGCTATAGCCGTATGCACAGAAGAGGAGAGAGGGCAATAGAGAGAGAGAGAGAGAGAGA